>JAMKCH010005903.1:0-47319 GCA_023653785.1 Ophioderma brevispina
CTTTTTCCTCTCTCTTCCAGTGGTCCCAACAGCTTGAACATCATGTCAGGACACTACTATTGTTTTTTGTAGTTTCCAAAGCAAAACCTTGCTCCCCTTCTGTGAACCATTTCCAGTCTTTGTTGTTTGCACAGCGAAGTAGGGTCCCACACCTCGCATGCATACTCCAGAAACGGGTAGACACCAGCATGTTGTAAGTGCAGGTGTACTTTTACTTTTACAAAAAACAATGTGGCGTCTTAGACTCCGAGGGTTTCGGTGGCTTTGTTGATAACATTATGATGTGAATATCATGTCATCTTATTATCAATCTCGCCCCTAAGGTAAGGATGTGAGTCAACCGTTGAGTTCTTGACCGCAGAAGGTAAAAAGGGAAGTTGTAGGGTTCTTGTTGTATGAGATCCGAATTGTAGCCCATTTGGATGGATTAAAGGACATCTTCCATTTTCCTGCCATTCTTCCAGGCTTCCCCTTATGTCCAATAAACTCGAATTTTTCACCGGGGTGTGTGTGGGTGGGGGGGGGTCACTTTTGTGTTTGGTTTGGTTAGGGACTTGCTGCAGGGTGTTTGCAACCACTACCCTCGAAAATGGACATTCATATATATTTCTACCAAATCGGATTTTTTACACTGGATCCCTGTACTGTTGCATGTATAAACATTATGATACTACATCAAAACGTTAAATACGATTTCATCTCCAAATGGAATGCGCATTTAGGTGCACATCTCAATTATTTGACATGTTTTATTTAATGCCAAAAAATATGATTATTTCAAATCTCAAGTCCGGCTTTAAAATCACATCTGAAATATAAATTAGCACACGAAAAACAACGTCTTTATGTAATAAAATATTTATTAATATTTTCGTGCGTGCACGACAACATACAAGCATGTGCTTCAATAGGGCTGAATTGGGACAGCATGCAAGCCCCCAAATTAGATGTTGGTTTTTTATCTTTTTTACTTTTTGTCCTTTAACCCTGAAATGTTGTTTAGGAATGGGTTCTTAACCAAAAATCATTAGCACCTAACCTCAGCAACACACGTACTATACTTGGACCAATATGGTTAACATACCTTTCCCAGCATATGGCTTAAGATGAACTTTAAATAGTTGAAAACCTTCTGGTGTTAAAAATAGACGCGTCCTTCATTAGGGTAGTAGTTAGGCTCCAGTGCTGGAGATAATTCTGGAAATAAAGATTTTGTTAATATAAAAAGAAAGATTTTAACAGAAAAAAATTATCTACTTTTATAAACAATCCAAATCTAGAATTTAGTAATCGATTAGAATACCAGCAAGTAGCCCAACCGGTACTTAAACAAACACTGACAAGAGGAATATAACAGTGGGCCCAAATAGAAAATTGTAAGTAGGGGCACCATGGAACTATATAAGAGGAACGGCAGTGAATCGCACGCTGTATTATGGAACTAGTCCCCAAGCCGTAACCGTTCAGTCTCACCTCAGCGCGCCCACGTGGCACACGTGTTGCGCAAGCACACACGCGTCGTCACTGTTGGTTCGCAAGCAAACGCATATAAAACATTTGCGTCAAGAGTAAGTTATTCAGTGTTGCATTTCCCAGTGTTCCATTGTCTGATCGGACGATTTTTCTGCAAATAATTATGCGAAAATCAATCGATGGAAAGAAACCATGCATCTAAAAGATTCCATGCAATCCTAATACACAAAAAGTCTTCCGATGACCCCTGTGAATTTTGCTTGGAAAAAGAGATATTAGATTCCGAGTGATAGCATGTGGCATCAGTTGTTATTGTTGTTTCACTCGCTAAAGTATGACGAAAGTAAAATACCGCGTGCTTTTTCATAAATCATGCATTAAGATTTTCCAAATTACGACGATACGAGAAACCAAAGATGGTGGTGCCCAAAACTAAGTCTATGATAATGAAGTGCGTATGATCACATTATACTCTTTTGGGCACCTCGATTTTGGTTACGCTGTTTCGGGAAATCTTCGGGTCTGGGTTATATTTACGTCGTTGGTTAGGGCCACACTCTCCCTTCGGCCTCGGACCTCAGGTTCGTGAACTGCACAAGTTAACATGCGCACTGAGTGGAAGTTCCGGATATTAATAATCAGTACGGGCATGCGTACAGTTGTGGCGCGCAGAGGAACGCGAGAAACCACGAGCGAACCTCGTAACCAAGTTACGCATGTAATGACAACATGATTCAATGACCAAAGCAATGTACACCTCGCGGATAAAAAGTTCAAAATTGTATAATTTTTCGAGAAAATGGTCAAAATTGCTTCATAAAAAGAACAAAGTAGGGCCGGCTCCAGAAACTCCCTCGACAGAAAATAGTCGACAAACTTCCAAGTCCAGAGAAATGGCTGATAGGTCGACCACCACCTTTAACTGAACCGGTATCATCCGAAGTGATAACAGCCATTTATGGTGAACATCCTGAACGCCCTCCGTTTATTCCAGATGGTAAGTTATTTTCCCTTCATTGTCGGAGTCAATTAATTTTAGATATTCTACCAAAAAGACGTTAGTTAGATATGTAAAAAAGCCACTAGTTTAAAACAGAGTAACGGCCACATAAAGATGTATAAATAAGTGGCTAAATGGGTGCACCAAGGAAAAGTGCGCCTGCACCACTGGAATCTGGATAAATTTGGTCCCATTTTCTATCATCCTGGTTGAGAACGCTCTATTCGTTAATATGTTGCCATCCTTCATTAGACCACATTGGTGACAGTTGAGTTTTAAAGGGGTATTTCCCGATCCATAGCCTCGTCCCCCGATTTAGCTGAAAAAAGTCGATATTTTTATACCATCTGAACCGTTAGTCTAATATGTGAGCCAATACACTTTTAAAAATGGTCTTAAAACGTCGTTTTAACCGTCAGTCGGGACTCAAAACGTGCAAATCACTGTAAAAATACCTCAAAACGTGCAAATAACTGTAAAAAAACGTCGTTTTAGCTGTTGTGAGTCCCAGCTGCCAGTGAAAACGCCGTTATTTTAATGAAGTCAACATTTTTTATAGTGTAATTTTACAAATTAGATCATGGGAGTATCCCAGACCCAGTTCGAAATGCTCTTGAAGAAATTCTCCGAGCAAATGATTGTACAAATATATTTTGGGCCATTCTTCGGTCACGTTTGTGACCGAAAAACGGGAAATTTTGATTTTCAACCCAATGCTGCTTTGCCAATATAACCAACCTGTTATTACTTTTTGTATAATGAAAAACCTTTAGACCAAACCTATCCAAAAATAATGTTTCCACTTTCGCCAGATTGATTATTTTGTCATGAGGAGCAAATAAAGTTCGGTCACGTTTGTGACCTCAGACAAAAAGGGGTTTTTAGAATTCAAACTTCAACTGTAAAATTCTGTGAATATTTAAGTACTCACATTCTTATATTTATTTCAGAAAGACATTGGTATGTTGTTATTACAACAATGTTGGTAATTAAAAGTAACAAGCAAGCTTTACTTGGTAATTAACAAATTTATATCACTAAGTACGGTCACGTGTGTGACATTGGTGGTTACGTGTGTGACATCTCCATTGACTTATAACACAAAATTGATGACCATTGTATTGTTAATGTGCACCAAAAAATGAAGTTTTAATAAAATCTTGTGTATTTCCACATTCTCAACTATTTCAAACACATTAATTACAATGGCATCAGTAATAGCTTGCAAAGAGCAATGCTACTCCTAGCATGCAGATTTCCTGTGTTGAAATAGTGCAAGTCTGCTAAATTTGGCAACTTCACCCAAAACTTTCAAAAGACACATGGAAATCAAGTTAAACCAGTCTTTATTAAAATTAATTGTTGTTTTCTTGTTTAAACTGATCATATTCATATTTTAACTGATAATAAGAGTTAACACTGCTACCTTCTTCAATATGACCAGAGATTTATGTCCTTCAAATACTAAAATGATGAGTGCGGGTCACGTGTGTGACAGTAATTAGCACATCAAACACTTATGAAAGAGGAAAGATCTAGACCATTTATTTTGTATAACGGAAGGTACATATAAACTGGCTTTTGACATGAAATATGAACATTACTGAGACAGTGGTTTTCTAGTAATAAAAAATTCTTTGTATTTTTGGTCACGTGTGTGACATACCAAAGTTAATTCAAATTCTCTGTTAATTACTTGTCTATTTCCTATAAATGTGTATTTTTTTCAACATAATTTTGAAAATTGAAGTCCATGCAATACTTTAGGCAGTATTTCAAACAAAATGAAAAGCTATTTCATATAAAAACTAAAGAAGCAAAATGGTGTAATAATCTCACTTTTTTATCCCAAAATATTAAAGACGTTCATTTATGCAAATGAGGGTGTTTGAGTTGAACATATTGTTTAAAAATATCATGCAGGAAACTTGGAAGGATGATTAACATGATAATGTAAAGAAATCTGCAATACCATAAACTTCATTTTTTATCAAAAAGGTTTACTTTTTTGAAGAATGGCCCTTTACGGATTTTATGGGGAAATTTCAAAGAAGAAAAGAGTTTTTTTTGTCTTTTCTGGTTTTAAAATCGCTCAGTAAGTTGACGCGACACATTGCTGCGTGTCCCAAGAGTATCTACATGAAAAATTCTCCTAAGTACCAATAAATAAGCCCAAAAATCATATTCAATTATGTTATTTTACAGAGACCTATTTTGAAAAAATGCGCAACATTATGTCATTAGACGAAGCCGTAACTGGCGTGCTAACTCAAATTGAGATTCGCAAGAAGGGATTGCCTGAATCCCAGGTAAGATGATAGAGATAATCTAATAGACCAGGAGCCCAGAGTAATTATTCAGCTGAAAATTAGATACAAAGGGTTCGATGGTCTGTTTACATTTAAAATGCTGCAATCATGTCCAAATACATATAAAATTTTCTGTATTGCATCAAGGAACAAAAAGGTCAATGGTCATGTGTCTCAAAATTGTTTCGTTACCAAGGTACAGGGTAAACTGTGGTAGGAGTTCGAAGGTCACAAAATCAGCTGTACAAGGATCAAGTTCTCAAAATGCTCCAATTAAAGTAAAAATTAATAGACTGAAGTTGCTTGTCTTGAGGATTGAAAAGTCATGTTTTCTATTTCATGTACGTCAAACCCTTTTATTTGTACCTTTCTAATAAACTCTCTGGGCTCCTGGTCTATAACGCGGAATTGAATTCTGTTCGTTAGTTGGGAGGTTCTTTTGTTTGCACGTTCGATAGTCTTAGCGAAATTGACTATACAGGTGTGGCCTTTTTAAGTCCAAAATTTGCTCATAATTTTCCAAAGTATACATCTAACATTTCGAAATCGGATGCTTTTCCTATATTGATTTGAATTATTACTAAACCCATGATTTATTCAAACTTAAGCTATAAGGCACGTTACCATGGTTACGTTACCTCTAAATAAGGAAAACCGTATAAAAACTCGTTTTATCCTTGGTTTACAAATTATATAGCTCAAGTTAAGGCCGATTGTCATGCATGGTTTCGATATTGAGAGTCTAACCGTGGATAATGCCCGTTGCCAATATTTTCAAACCTCCAAATAAGGCGCCTTATCCTTGGTTACAAAACTCAACTTATGGTCCTATACTTAGGTTCTCATCTTGCAAGGCCTCATCTTGAAATAAGAATCGTAAACCGGTTAAGGTCATCTTATCTTATGCATTGTCCCGTATATTTTGTAATAAGCCCAAAGTGATACAGAGCCATTTGTGCAGAATTTGTCGTAAAAAGTATTATGTTGAAGGTGGGTGATCCGATTGACAGTCCCGTTCCACTATACACCCTTAAAAATGCCTCGTCGATTTGTGACTCTAGCTATGAGTAAAATACGATCTTACGAGAATTTCTGCTGTCAAATTGACAAAGATTTTCCACTCAAATTTGACGAGAAATTATCGTAAGATCGTATTTTACTCAGTAGCTAGAGTCAAAATCGAAACGAGGCATTTTTTAAGGGTGTATCGTGGAACGGGACAACTGGCAAGTACTCTTGTAAATTTATGACTCGAAACTTAATAAAATCAAACTTAAAGAGGTGTTTTTAAGAGTGTACGGATCAGGTTACTGTCGTGAAATGTTAATTCCTCAAAACTCACATAAAGCACCCTTCTTGATATACACAGCAAGATTCCCTCCACGGTGTAACTCAGAGCTTAGGCTAATTCATGGGTACTTTAGCTTACTCCAAGGGTACTCCCCTTGATGCATATTGATACAGTACCTACAACTAAGTACTTGCAAAGTACACAAGCCACTGGGTAGATAGCAGCTATGATTACTTAGCAGTACACATCCCATAGTGTACTCTACAGTTACCAGCTAGGTGACTGACAGGTATCCAGGTAAGCCCACAATTAGTGGAGGACCTCGCAAGCTACTCCATGGGATACTTCACAAGGTACTCCCTCCGGCTGCCTAGTAGGCAGCACTTTGGACCATAGAGGTCGGCCAAAACATTCCATTGTTGTTTTCAACCTTCTGATCATGTTCACGCTAATGACTCTATATTTGAGTTGCGCATCGCCAAAACCCCTAATACGACATTTGTGCAAAAAACAATCCTATGTGACAAATGTGAAATAATGGATAAAATTACTGAAATAATCACACAAGCTCAAGGCTCATTTGCATGGAGTACCCATGCAGGTACTCACGCATGGGTGGACTAGTGGTTAAGGTACTGTGTGGTACCTAGTGGATGGTTACCCCCCACCTTTTGCGGCCGGCGATGTGGTACCCATGGGGTGGGTACTCCGTGGTACTTGGACAGTACTTCAAAGATACTCCCATGAAGAAATTGGTTGTGTAGATATAGCTGCCGGCCCCGCGTGATTGCGTACAGCACACGATATATAGACAAGAGTTTTTTTAGCACATCACTTGGCGGCTCTGGTTAATTTTAGAAATTGACAAAGTTGACCACTCACGGACATCTTGCTTTGAATCAAAATTGAAAATCGCAATCTGATTGAGAGGATTGCGGTATAATTATTTGAGAGTTTTGAAGTTTCGTTTGATTTGAAAATTCGTTGAGAATGATAATTTAATTATAACTCGAACATATAACTCTGACTGAAATCTAACCCAATAATGGGACGATCTGCAATTATTATGGCGAGTGAGTGTCTCTAACTACTTTCTGGCAGGAAAAAACAGTGGTCTGACTGGGAAAAGGGTATACTCAACAGGTTACAGGTAGTACCGACTAGTATGTTACGAGACTGTGGGTACCAGAGGCGGCGGGAAATGCGGGGATGAGACCTGAGTACTGGCATATGAGATTCCATGGCAACTTGGATGGCCGCCCAAAATTTTGGACAAAGCCAGATTTTTGCATGTAGACACCGTCAACATGGTCAACTAATAAGCACCTCAAACGAATAGGGCAACGATGCTTTATTTTTAAGATAAAATTAAATTGCCGATCTAAAATAATCATGGTCTCGTTACCGTACCTGTACCCGTATCCGTACTCACGGTTTTCCACCCAGATCCGTAAGTCCAGTAAACTTATGGGTAAACCTAGAACAAATTGCAACAGAAGGTTTTTGGTTTCATCTTGTTTGTATGTCCCTACTGAACATCATATCAAAAATCCGGGGCCAAAATCGGCATCGGGAAGTGGGTTAATTAGCATAAATCCAAAATGGCCGCCAAAAGGACATATTTTCAGCCCTGTATCTCTGAAACGGTTGGTTTTAGACCCCATAAATATATTCTTAATAGATAGAAATATGATACCAAGAATCGGATCCGCTGGTTAAAAAAAACATTATGAAGTACCAGTGACGTCATCATGGCAACTTTACGTCAATTACGTCATAAGGGTGAAAAGACCGCCAGACGTAAACTATGATTTGGTGTGAATAATATAGTATGACGTAAACGTGCTATAAAAACAACACAGAAGCAACAACAATCACAAAAATGATAAGATAACGATAACAATAAGTATGGTTTATATTGCACTAAAAGACCTACATACAATCTCAAGGTGCAGCTGCCCATAGTCACGCTGCCCATCAGGAAATTGTCATCGCATCGCTTTGGGTATCAGCCAATTGTGAAACCTGTACAGCTGTTTGTATATTCGAAATGTCGACAAAAAACGGAAAAACAATAAAAAATACCAAAACATTTATATGAGATTTGTAATCATGGTATTTCATCCTAAGTGCGTAAGTTTTATATGGCCATGTGTCTGAATTGGGGCTGACTCTAGGGTGGGGCTGTTAATATTCCAAGTAAGCACTCATTTTAAGTTTATTTAGCTTTAAGTGAACCAAAAATATCTTGATCAGACTTTAATAGTTAAAATTAAGAATATTGAGTAAACGAATGTGGAGGGTGGAGCAATTGGAACATGGAGATTGGGACACAGTACAATGTGAAGTATATGGGAGAATATGAAGCTTCAGCTCTTATAGTTTTTCTTTATCTTAACACATCACATTATATTATGATTAAACCTAATTAACTGCCATTTAATTAGAGCCCATCATATTGTTGTGGGACTCTAAAGAAAATGTAATAAAATAATTGATTAATAACAAGTTGGGATTTGCGTATACAATGGACACAATAAACATGGTGTTATTCTCTTATCCAATGACTTTATGTTTTAACATGTGACCTGCCAATTTGAGCATGCGCGGACACTGTAAATTCATACTTGTCATACGTAAAACAATTTCACAAGGGTTATTAACCCTATTAAAATGTTACATTTATGAATGGTTATGATTTACTTTGCAAAACTGATTGTGATTCAGCAGAAGCTACTTGCAAAATTTTTTAAGCAGTCTTAAGGAACTTTATGCAATTATGCATATTTTTGATGCCATTTCGTTAAAAAAACCAGTTGCCTCCCCAAATTCTAAGACATACCCATCTTTTTGCTACTTTTTTCATCGGTTATTTTTCTCAATAAATGCTTAAGACCTAGCCCTATTGCAATTTTGATAACATATTCGGAAAGAATGGACAAATTTCTTCAGAAAGTGTTTACGTTTCATATGCTAGTATGTGTAGTTTGGAAGGTATAAAGGTTTAAAGGCTGACTCAGCGATTTCGAAATATAACATTTTTGCATATAATTAAAAATAGGACAACTAGAAATAAGATAGCACTAAAATGCTTAATTCCAAGTGAAGATGAATGGGATGTTTCGTTTCATGCAGTAAAACATTGATGCATTGTACAAAAAGGAAAATTAAAAAAAAAAAAAAAAAATTTCCGGATCCGGATTTATAACAAGGTTGTGGATTTTCCAGGAGCGGATCCAGGATTGAAAAACGTCAAAATTACCTGGGGATGAAAGGCTAAACTGTCACAAAAATTGGCTGATTTGCAAGATTTTGCAGATTTACCGGGAGGCGCGCGGCCCCCTCTGCCCTGTTCCCGGGGGGCGCTGTTTTCTATATGAGACTTCGATTTGAGGCTTATAGTTATTTCACTAGGGATTATTATTATGACAGAGCATTAATAAGCTGGTCAATATAATAAAAAAAGTATGTATAGGCAAAAACAGGATTTGTTTGAAAATTTGAGTTGCGCCTTCATCGGGA
Source organism: Ophioderma brevispina (assembly GCA_023653785.1). Lineage (NCBI taxonomy): Eukaryota > Metazoa > Echinodermata > Ophiuroidea > Amphilepidida > Ophiodermatidae > Ophioderma > Ophioderma brevispina. The sequence goes on from JAMKCH010005903.1 coordinate 9,596, forward strand.
AAGTCTCTGAGTCGGCCTTTAAGCTAAAAATGATGTGTGCTACTTGAAATTTGCAGACGAAACGCCACTGAACAAGCCCCACTTCAAGAAGCATGGCCATTATTGATGTTTAATTCTAATGGATTCAGTAGCCGAGCCTAGCGTAATGTCTATTTCGTTGCCAAAGTCTTAGAATCTCCATAACGTTTTTCATAATAATTTCATGCACAAACTGTGCATAAAGTGTTGAAAAAAGTGACGATAATTACAGGCCGAAACAGGTGATGAATTCACCATAGGCTAAGCTAAACTTTGCAGCATGGTGTCGGACAGTGGCGATTTCGGTCGTTCGCTATTGTTGAGTTTGTCGACAATGAAAAGCTTGCGATACAGCCCTACGTAGACTGTAAATTTTCAAGAAAACAGCTCCCAAATAAGCACTTGGGTTGACAACGCAATTGGGATCCTGCCTTTGTTTCACTACACCAGTTCATTTCACTAATGTTTCCTTATAGTGTTTCTACATGGGCTTATGATTTTTTGTTTTGCAGTCAATCATTCAATAAATAGTCATGTCTGGAGTTTCATCCGATAAATTAGATCCACCTTTAGTAGATCCGTCACAGTAGATCTTACCATTGATATATCTGCCACAGTCGATTCCACCTGCAGTAGATACGCCGCAGTAGATCGCCCAGTAAGATCCGCCTACAGTAGACCACCCCCTACAGTAGATCCGCCCACCGTAGACCCACTTACAGTAGACTCCACCCAGGTAGATCTACCCCTAGTAGATCCACCTACAGTAGACCCACGTGCGTATGTGGTCACTGATGTGTACAACTTGGAACAAGCTGCTTAAACTACTTAAACTCCAGATGAACGTATAATTCATAATAATACAAATAATTACGTCATATTGTGGGGGTAGTCATAGACAAGTCATAGACACGTCATAGTGCGTTTTTTAACAAGCTTATTTGGACTTGGTGTCATATTTTATTACTAAGAACTATATTTGTGGGGTCTAAAACCACCATTAGGGATACAGGGCCTCAACAGTTGCCTTTGGCGACATTTGGATTATGCTAATTAGCCCACTTTTCCCAGGTCCGATTTGGCCGGATTTTGTATATAATGTTCAAAGGGGTATTGTAACACTATTATACCAAATAAACCTCTGTTGCAATTTGTGCCGGTTCATATAGATATTGGCCTTAGATTTACTACGTCTAGTACGCGTACAAAGATTACGCACACCACAAAATCTACCGTGCACTCACCTTATCAAAATTGATGAAAAGTAGACTCTATACCTTCCGCATGCGAAATTTGAGATACGTTGCAACATTATTTGTGATAAACTTGCGATAAAAGAATAGGTTCAGTAAATTAGGAGGTCACGCCAACATGCGTTATTTCTTGTACACGGAAGACAATACAATCGCGCTGTGACCTCAATAACGGGTCGAAAAACGCTCTAGAAAATATCCAGATTTGAGGTATAAAATACCTGAATTCATATAAAATAAGTTATGATTGTGCGGAATGTCAACTACATATCTAGGTTGATCTAAAATGACGTGAAAGGGTGTTGTTAAAAACAACGAATTAAAAGAGACGAATTTTAAGTTTTGAAAAAAGCGTGCGTCTATGAAGTTCTAGAAATCCCACAAAATTTTTGAAAGCATCCCAAATCTATTAATTGATGTGTGCTCTTTTGAGAAAGCGAAGACCACGGAAAAATGTATAACCTTACATATACTGGCATCAAGGAATGGAATTCTCAGCGAGTGTTACGGTAATTCCGGAGTTCTATGTCAACGGATCACGCTTTGAAGTTTCCTGCACCACGGATCAAACTGATCGCCACACAAAAGTAATGATAGTAATAGCTTTCAAAAAGGTGCGTGATCCAGTAACCAGGGATTTACGTATAAATTCGATGGCGAATTCGCATATGCTATAACGGGCCTAGCTTTATCGATTGGGAATGGGGCGGGACGTTATGCGGGAATGGGACCAACCTAGCAGGGGCGTTTGCATATTGGATTGTGAAAAGCCCATGTAAAATGAAACTGTCCAACAGTTAATTGAAGCATGGTTATTTTTTCCTAAAATTAAAAAAAACCCTATATTTTTAAGTAACCGGCCGTGAAGCCGGTAAACCGGTGACCTAATTTGAAAAAAGTGCATCATATAGTCCAAATGAGGCTGAAATCCTTCAGGACTACAAAAACTGCATGATGCAAAAAAATTTATAAACGGTACAAGTTGAGTTATGAGGGGGGAAAGGACCCACTATGAAACACCAATAAAGGAAATTGACACTGGTATATGCATTACTAGATAGTACAAATTCCAAGATTTGTGTTATAAGCATGTGTTGGATATGCCCCTATCATGATTATGTAGTTAGCACCATTTATTTGGTTCATATAAATAATTCAAAGTAATTTGTAGATCACGGGGGGGGGGGTAGGAAGAATCCACCAAAATGACATAAATACCATCCATCCATGTGACTACAGCCTCTGACTTATTTTATCACCAGTAATTAAATGATTAACTCTATTGTAAAGTGATCTTCAGATATTCCATTCTTCCATTCTTCATCAGATCTGCACAAATTTAAGCTAAAAAAATGATCCATACCTGGGGGGGGAGGGGGTAGGTAGGCATCAAAGTTGGGGGGGGGGGTGGTTATTGGAGGTTATTGGAGTGAAATGTCGACTTCAGGGTTGTAGTTTATCGAATGAAAGTAACTCATCATATCATATTAGTTATATTTCCTCTCATATTCATTGAACTTACGGCAGTTAGCGTGAACGGCGACCCGGGGGGGTGTGTGTGTGTGGGCGGGGGGGGCATGTTGCCACCCCAGAGAGCTTTTGATAAGGGTTAAGAGCTTGCCTAAAAAAAACAGCATGGTCGTAAGATATCTTGTGTCCATTTTGGAAAGCTATTTGGACCCATTTCGAAAGCAATGGTTTGCCCTATTTTCAAGGAATACCCGGAACTCATTATACTGCACTTTTGGCCATTGCATTTTGTCTCAAAGTTGTCTCCTTGGAGGGAACCTTAGGTACCAACGTGAGTGATAAAACCGATCACTTAAGTGTTAATGCTTGTCCTTTTAGCCAAAAAATACAAGATACAAGACATAAACAGAACAAACAAAAACAAAAGCAAACAAAAAGAAATCCATTAAACTTGCATGAACTAACCACGTAATAGACCGGTTAACAGCAATGTTGGTAAACATGTTAGGGCATGGTATCTTGGAATAGGTCGCATGCACTGTTACACACTGGGCAAATTGTAATCTGTTAGAGTTTTAATACTTGGGCCATAACGATTCGGTGCAAGAAATGAGAATGGATTCGCAGGCAACAAAAGAAGTGACATAGGATGTATGGTCTCTACTTATTGCGAAGATGTACGTTCAATATGATTTCACAGAAGTACCTAAGGGGAATTGACTTGGTACTTTAGGCACCACTGAAATAGAGACTCTTAAAACTATTCATGTAACAAAGTTGCACATCATTGAAGTTTGGGCCATGTCCCCCCCCCCCCGCATTCGGTCAGGTGTTGTTTAAAAATAGTGGTTTTAACAGAGTAAAGCATATGGCTAAGCTATATGATAAAAGTTATAATGGTCAGATCATTTTCAGCCCGGGGATTGAAACGGGGGTACGGGGGATGTGCGGTATTTTCAGCCGTTTTGGTATAAAAACGTGCAAATGTGAAATGGAAAAATAGTGTTGCCAGAATGGCTCAAAATCAAGTAAATGTTAGCTATCACTCACCTCTGGGGCGTAGCCCAAAACCTCCATGAAAAGCAGGTATAAGTATGGTAGCAATCTTTCATTTTTGGTATATTTTTGGGGGGTAGTGGCCTTCAAAACAACCCGGCCGCCACATATCCTAACCCAAACCAAAAGTGAGGGTATCCCCGGGGATTTTCAAGTCATTTTTAATTAATTATGAAGGGTTCATATATATGTACCACTCAAAAGAGAAATTGTCATTCCTTGGTTTATAATCCCTCTTTATGATATAAACCTTGACCCTCGTCTTAACAAGGGGGTGTTAAAATGCCAACGGCTTTTTGGTTAACAAAGCTTCGGGTTACTATTTTTCGGTCATTTAGCGAAACAAAAATGTGAATCGTGGTAAGCTAAGGTATATACGGAGTTTGGGTATGCCATCAAAGTCGAAGGGTTTAAGAAGGGGTGTTTGCCAGCCAAGAAAGTTAATGGTACATTTTTCAAAATATTCTGCCCAGTATGGCTCCAAAAACTATATTGGTTTTGTAATGAACTAGTCAATGCCATTGTTTAGCTGAAAAACCGCATGAAAATCCGATTATTCCTACCTTTTTAGCGCAAAATTGGATTTTTCGCCTCTACTGTGAAAAGGTTGCAATTTTGCTGATTCGTGGACTTATGACGTAATTGTTACACCAGACTAGGGATGTTTTGGTACTTGTTTTGGTAGAAATTGAAAAAGCCTGTACATATGCCTGTTATAAGCATCGGATGCTTTATAACGACTCCGTGGGGTGGTAACCCCTCCCGAAACAGTAAAAGGCTTGGTAAGACGAGGGTTCAAGTTTAACTCAACTTAAATCATAGAAACAAAAGAGGATTGCGCTATAGTAGGCCCCCTGTCATCAAATTTTCTTAACAATATTTCCTCAGCTATAAAAGAGTTACGGCGCAGGCCTATTGTACCATTTTCAGCTAAGAAAATGCGCCTCAGACCTATAAATTTACTGAACTAACCATTTCTTAGCTAAGATGATTGGGCCACGGGTCTATAGATTTAATGAACTAATCGTTTCTTAGCTAAAAGAATTCTGCTGCAGGCCTTAACTAATCAATTTCTTAGGTAGGTAAGATGATTGCACTGCAGGCATTGTTGTATTACTGAACTCATTCATTTCTTAACCCAAGAAGGTTGGCCGCAGGCCTATAAATTTACTGGAAATACTCATGCTTAGCTAAAAGGATTGTGCCGCAGGTCTATAAAATTTAATGGACTTATTCGTTAGGTAAGAGATTGAGCTGCAAGGCTATTATATTACTGAATTAATCATTTATTTAAACTTAATGCCAAGGGGGGGGGGTCCATAGTACCCAACATTGATTTTTTTTTGCGATTTCTCGGTGTTACGCAATCAAATTTTTCAAGGAGTTTTTTGCCTTAATTGTTGATTTATGAATCCGCTTCTCCTGATACAAAACAAATTTAAATCCGCCCACGGCTTCATTAGAATAATTAGGTTGGGTCCCTCCTAGGGAAACCCCCCCCCCCCCCTTGGGCACTACTAACGGAGTGAAAAAATCCGAGATTTTACTAATTAAAAAATCAAGTAATTTTAATCTGGGATGGATTTGCTTAGATATATAAATTAGGAGGTATTTAATTAATAATTAATAATACTTAAAATCAAAATACCTTTTATATGCTGCTGCATAATTTTAATTTTGTCATGCCGTGCTCTTAACTGTGTAAGTCTATGGAAAAATAAGGCGATTTTGAAGTTTCTGAGAAAAATCAAGATGGTATAAATTTGGGCTATATTTGCAATGATTATTTTAATTGTTTATTCTAGAGTAGATTATATGAATTATTTTGGTTTCAAAACCTTAATGGAGTTGCTGAGGATGGAAAATGTGCGAACCACTCTTTCGAAGAGTGGACAATTCATTTGACCATAGGTCAAAGGTCGGATTTCATTTTTATTGTGGTATGGGTTATTTACGGTGACCCCAATTTATTGTGTAGTGTCATGATCAAACTCCCACGGGAAAGTGGTTATCTGGGTTGCGGGTTATGGAACCCCTACCTTGGGCACTAAAGGAAGTTTTTTTAGTTGGGGCACTTAAGTGTTATAAAGATGCCTAACATTTACAGAAAATAATTTTCTCAAATATAAAGCCTACGCCGCAGGCTTATAGATTTATTGATGGACTATAAATAAATTTGTACGTCGTAGGCCTATAAATTTATATTGAACCAATCAGTTTTTAGATAAGAGGGTTGCGACGCAGGCGATTTTAAAATTACTGAATTAATCATTTCTTAGCCAAGAGGGTTGCACCGTAGGTCAATCAATTTTTCGTAACTAGTATTTAAGAGCGGGTTGCGCAGCAGTCCTCTAAATTAAGTGTGAACTAGTAAAAAACAAATAAGAAGACCTGAAAGAAAGGCAGGGCGTGAAGAAATGAGGGACATTGTGGGGTAAAATATTTCTTTAGAAAGAAGATTGCAACAGAAGGCCTATAAATTGACTTAACTAATCATTTTTATTAAATAAGAAGATCTCACCGCAGGCGTATGACTTTATTGATGGCCTATAAAATTTACTGAAACTATCATTCATGGGTAAGAGGATTACACGTAAAGGGCACATAATTTATTGGACGAAAGAGGGTAGGACTTGAAGAATAAGGGAAATTGTGAAATAAATTCAATTCTTATATTGAAGATTGCGCCTCAGGACTATAAATTTGGGCGACAGGCTATACCATAATGTCACCTCGTCGCCTTCCTGATTTCGGGTTAGAGAAAGTCCAGTAGGTAACCCTTACCCAGTGGCCCAACCAGGCATTTGCAAAGGGGGGAGGGGAAGCGCAGCGAGGGTTGCCGAGGCATATTGTGAGGGGGCTAATTTGTGTCCTTACCATCGACACGGTCACTTCATGGGGGGGGGGGGGGGTTTCTCTGGCGGGGAACAAGGGTTCTGAGCAGAGGCCCCCCCCCCTCCCCGATGGGTTATTAACCACTGCCCCTACCCTAGATTATTAAAAAAAAAATTAGAGTTAAACTATTGAGGTTGACCACCGTGGACCGTCCTCGCTTGACACAAGGTCCGCCGAGGATAGTAAAATATCAGGTTTATTCCCCTCCCACAACCCCCCCACACACACCCCCACACCGACACACACACACCTACACCACCATACATCCAACACACCACAAATCACAATGGCTCCTTGCATAATAATTTTTGTTACTAGTGCAACCACTGTGTTTCTGACAGCCCAATCACAAAACAGCATTAGGGGTGGGGGTCTAAGATTTGGGGGGGGGGAGACGAAGGGAGGCTATTATCAACTTAGAAGGTTCGGTGTTCAAGATTGTGGTCAAAGATATTAGTGGGGACCACACTTCCCAGATTTGTGATCAAATGTATCAACATGGGCATGTTTATTCACTTTTCATACTGAGAAAAGAGGGGGGTAAAATTTGACCCCCCCTTTAACTTCTTTAATTTGTACAGTTTTAATTTTGCATCCGGCATTCCTGACTCCTGGGACCTATAGCTACAATTTGATATATGGACACCCTTTGTTCAAATTAGGTCCCCACCTATCGAAAAAAATGGGCCTCTGCTGCAGCACTAATTCTAGAAGTTTGGAGAAGAAGGTTTGCAGATGTTTTTCTATAGTTTGAAGGGTGCTGATTCAGAATTTTTGGGTCCAACCTCTGGGAAATGTGGGGAACTTTGAAAATAAGGGGGTAAATTTAGTACAGGGGTAAATTTGAAATCAAGTCAAAATGTGTTTCAATGTGCACCAATGTATTTGTCTCATTATAAGGATTAAAAAGGGTATAGTTTGTCTAGGTTCTGACCTTTAGTTAAACAGGTACAGCCCTATTAAGGTCCAAGGTCATCCTGGGGGTAAACCTTACCCAGTGCTCCGATTTTTTTGAAACTGGTGTCAAATTCTTCTTCTTGCCTTATTTTACAATGTTTGGCATTTGGTTTCGTAATTAGTGGACAAAATGTAACAAGGGTCTACATAGTCTATAGGGGTCACCAATATTTGACCTCAAAATGTATACAGAGCTGTCACCCAAAGAATTAAAATGCATTTTAATGCTTCAGTATGACCAGTGCAATAATTTGAAACCAGTTTCCACAAAATCTGAGCAGTGGATATTTTTTGCCATGGCTGTAGCCGGGTAACTAAAGGTCCGAACCTATACAAACTATACCGTTTTTAATCCTTATAATAAGACTATACGTTGGTGTACATTTAAACACAATTTGACTTAATTTCAAATTTACCCCTGTACTAATTTTACCCTCTTATTTACAAAGTTCCCCACATTTCAGAGAGGTTGGACCCAAAATTCTGATTCAGCACCCTTCAAACTATAGAAAAACATCTTCAAACCTTCTTCCCCAAACTTCTAGAATGGGATTCTCATTTATAACCCTACTAAGAAAAAGTTGAAATCGTATCTCCGCAAGTTTTTAAACTATTGACGTTCAATAAACTTATATACAACGCCTTCGTATCGCATTGACAAGGACAATTGAATAGGTAATATGAAGCACGTTGAGCGATATACTATAATACTTTGAAAAGGCTTATTGTTTAGAATGACAAAATACTTGGTTGGTTTCCGAGAATAATCATGGTGCGTAAGGAGGAAAACAATTTTCCATAATAAGAGAGCGGTTGTCAATACTAGTCCTTCTAGAATGTAAGATTTTTGACATCGATTGGGAGTACCGGGTGGTAGGAGATATAGTCCCCCGAACTCATAGTCCACATGCAACGATATAATATGGCACTCGATTCAGATGACTCTATACGCAGCGCTTTATTCCGTTATCGCTTATGGAGCCCGGCCTATGGATCCAGTGGGAGTACAGCGTGTTTCAATAAAAAAAAAATGCAGGATTCAAAGCAATTTTTCTGAGAAAGTTATGCAACTGTTTTGACTAATTTTATAAGAATTCGATTGTTCATAATCTCATCTTTGACAAAATATTTGTTTGGTGTAATTAGATTTTTGTTTCAAAAGTTATAAAAAGTTTTGTGAAGCCCTTCTGAATTGGGTTTGTCTTATTGAATGACTTTAACACAACCTCCAGTAATGTAAATGTAGGTATGTATTGAAGACAAATAAACCAGAACAAAACTTTCATTGTTTCAAAGCAAGAGCAACATTGAAATTGCAATCAAGATTTTGCCATGATGTTGAACCTTGATTTAAAGGAGATTAAAATGGAATAGAAGATCAGTTCAAACACTTACATGGAAAATCTGTGATCACCATAATTCATGACCATTGTTTAAAGGTGTAACGAGAGATTTCACATATCAGGTGTCCCTTAAAAATTGAAAGTACTGATTTTTGCCCTAATGTAAAGCTTTCCATCAAAAACATCCCTATCTGAAAGGATTAAGCTGAGAAATGTTTCTTTGGTACAAATATTGTGAAATTTCTAATATCGTATAGGAGCAAATACAAAATTCAGCCTATGTTTTACATTGAAATATAAGCAAATTAAAATCACCTTTTTTCTCTCTTTTAAGACACCAAATACAGGGTAAGAAATCTATTGAGTGTCTAGTCTACATGAAATTACTATTATGACACAATATTTGGGTGCCTCAAAATCTCTCGTTGCACCTTTAAAGGGGCATTTCGTGATTCACAGCCTCGTTCTCCCAGTGAGGTTTTTACATCATCTGAACCGTTGGACCAAGTATGTGTGCCTAATCTTAGGTGCAAATTCGATCTACTCTAGAAGGAATTTGTAATTTTGTGTCGATCATAACACCATAACGCATTAACGCAACATCACAATCAACTGCAATTTTGGAAATAACCTGTTCTTTAAATGAATCATAAACAAAGATAATGTGCTAGGATCACGAAATGCACCGTTAAGAATTCACTTCCACTTCAAAGATATTAACAAAATTTACAGTTCAAACAATTTAAACTGTTTTCTTCGTAATTAAAAATTAATATTATAAGTCCAATCCTGTTACATCTATCATCCTTTGTGATCCACAGGGACTCATACCTATAAATAATTCAAACCACGGGTTCAAACCTTTCAAATCTGTGATTTCACACATCATACTAGCTTGGAATTTACTCTACCTCTGGATAGGAATGTCCAAATTGGATGGGATAAAAAGCATAGTGAAGGGTAGGGAATGTACGTCTTAATAGTATAAGAGTGTACAAAAGGGTACCACCCGATCCTCAGCCTCGACCTCACCTTTTACACACCATCGAATCTGCGATTTTGGTATTATTAGAAACCAATTGTATTTTTCTCATTTCATCTTCAAAATATTTGACTGACTTCTTTCGCATTCTAATGTTACAACCTAAAATATGGTTTGTTTACGATAACCGGAAATATTTTGTACAGTACTCTATGGGCTATTGTAAAACACACAATTAACGCTGACGTTAAAATGGTATGTCGGATTTAATGAAATTTTTGAATTAAAGTATGTTGGTGATAGCTTTTCCTCCGAAATAAAGAAAATATATGTTGTAATCGGGTGAGACACCTTCAATATTTTGTTTCCAATCCTACGTTTTTTTGACACACACTGTATATATCCTTTTACACCGCCATACATATTTTGGTCGAGTAATCCACGTATCATTTCTAACAACAACCAAAACAACAACAACAACAAACAAAACAGTAGTAACGAATAGTATTTTAATCAGTATGGAATTAAAGTCTTTCGTGATCAAACTCTCTAGATGTAATCTACATTTAGTCCACTACCCAATTAGGTTAACGTGCAAGTAGGGGACTCTTAGTTTCTTTACACCGGTACTCTTTTCTACACCTGGGGCCCGTTCCCCAAACTCGTGCGTAACCTTACGTGTAAACTATTTCATGCGTATGTCCTACAAATCAGACCTTTTCATACCAGTTACACAGTGCTTTGGACAAATTGGTCCACTCAGGAAATGACATAGTATACACGTAGATTTACGACTGAGTTTCGGGAACGGACCCATGGAGAGAGAGGTCATTTAGGAAGACATCTCAAATCCACTGACGTATGTGCGATAACCTATAGGGTTGAAAGATATACATTTTGGCATGCAATATATACATTTTGAAACTGCCATCTGTTAGAAGAAGCTTCCCGATAAGTACACATTACTAATAACCGGCAACTGTCAACATGACAAAAACAGTTTGCAGCGAATGAAATATAGAACATGAATGTGTCTGCAAACATTAAAATGTTATCTGTATTTTGTGTAATGTGCAGTGACATTGGGCAAGGCAGACAAAAGGCACTGTTCCTTTCACGTCTTTAATGTCAGAGTGATAAGTTCAATTTCTTGCGTTCAGCTTGCGTCGATGCTTGTTAGAGTGATAACAAGTACCCTGGTTGCTATCAGAAAATATAGCCCTTTTTCAGATTTGGTGAGGTGCAACCGTATATAAATATCAAGTCATAGTAAAGTTTTAGCAATATTTTTAGCAAAATGTAAATGTGTTGTTTTTTTTTTCATTTAAAATTTAAATAATTTTCTCCTTATTAAATTTATTTGGTGCGACGTTTATTTAACTATCTATATAATCGTTAGATCTCATCTATAATCATATTTCATGACCAAATTGTCTAAACCAATTAAATTTCGAATAGATAAGCTTGCTTGACATTTGTTTTCATCCAATATTATCCAATAATTACTCATAACTGGGTCAAGGTTTTACTTAACCAATTAAATTGTAATATTGAGGAATATTAAAAGGTTGAATTCAAACTAAAGCGAGTTGGCCTAGCACCGTCGACGCCTTTCCAGTTGCAAATTATGTTAGTCGGCGTTGTGATGGCCCCTAACAGGGGAATCATTCCAAGGTACGATTTATTCGTTTTAGGCAGCTGAGCGTGAACTTTGGCTCGGTCTCTTTCACTACAAAGTTCTGTCTGAAGAGGTTATTTGCTTAAATGTCAATACTGTGGGGCTGTAACCTGGCAATGTAGATGCATAAGTTCCGCGGTTTAAGATGATTGTTGCACCGAGTGAGTTAGATGTGCAGATTGCATAATGCAAGAAACATAGGGGATAGAACACCTTCTGACAACGAGTCAACTAGTACAAAACTGATCTTTGTTTCATATTCCTCTAAAGGAAATTTAGGTACAAAATACTACTGAGCAAAGAGGTGGATAAGAATTCCAATATGTCCATTGCACTACAAAAACATTTCTTCCTTTCCACTACATGATTGATTGGATACCGATAAAAAATCGAGAGCAAAAGTGACATCATTTTGTTTCTTTTGGTAGATTTTCAATTAACTCTACTTCAAGCTAAACTTAATAGATCGGGTTTCAACTCGGAAGAATTATAATGTTACACTAGCAATGAGTAGTTAAATAAGCTGTATGCGGTTTGGTTGTTGTTGTTGTTTTTTTTTATTGTAGTATTTTTAGATTTATGGACGTCTGCAGACGTCATATCCTTATTATCTGGTATTGCTTCAACTACAAATACTTACTTAAGGTAGAACCAACTGCTCTTTTTACTTCTATATAAACGCAATACAAGGCAGAGGTCTGCTCCGCGATTTTCCTCTAGGAACCTAAGGGATAGCCACTGCCACCAGTGAGATAAAAGGGAAAATAAATTCTCAATTTACTGAATTTAGTTTGGGCATTTGAAGTTTAGGTTTGTAAAATATGGGGATGTAAACTTAATTAACTTAATTAAAAATAAACATTTATGTTTAAGCGATTTTTCTGTAAAATACATGCAATGGGCAAATTTAGATGCGGCGAATTTGTAATGCATGAGGATACACGGTATCGGTAAACGTACACTAATTTCCGACATAACAAGAATTGATCATGTTCTCTACTTGCTTTTCCACTCCAGTCCGACTCTCTGAGCAAACATTGACTGAAAATGAGTCTCACAAGCACTGCTCATACATTATTCATTTACTTTACCATTTATAAGGTTTCCGCTTAAGAAAAGTACAAATACATAAACTTATTGGCCTGTTGTACAGCCCTGTTGGCCTGTTGTAATAGTATTCAAGCATTTGGTAAGTAAATTGAAGTAATAGCGGATTCGAAATAGCGGTCCAAAAACAGATTTTTGTGACGCTAAGCAATTTCTCCTGCCCAAAAATGAAAGATAACTTTCCCGAAGGACTTTTTCCATAAAATTTGGCTCATATTAGGAGGACAAAAATACAATTACAGCGCTGAAATAAAAATTATAAAAAGTTTCTCCAGTACGATTTAAGGGGCAAAACTAATTTTGAATAGCGCCACCAATATGCTTATTTATGCTAATTAGTATATTTAGGCGATTACATAAAATCTTGGGCAAAAATAATTCAGCATTAAAACATGACGCACAAAAAACGAAATCTTTGGTCCACATGCCCCCCACCCCTCATTCACTTAAGTGTAAAATTACAGTTCCAACTAAGAAAATGTCCTTTTTCTTAGTAGATTAAGACATTCTCTGTCCGTAATTATGAAGAAATTAGTTAATTAGTGTAAAATATATTTGCTTTTGATTTGAATGCATCTTTGTATAAAAAGCGGCGAATTTAATATGTCTTCCGTATATTCTACTCACCACCTGAGTTAACACCTGAATAAGCCTTACACAAAGAAAAAACCGCAACAATATGTCTATAGAACCTCATAATGAGGTAAAATTTAATAATTTTGTATTTCTTTACCGAATTATGTGCAATTTTACTTAGAAAGAAAAAGCAAAGATAGGCTGGTATTTATTGATCGCTCAAGGTATGGCCACAGAGCGATGTTCTTTATAGTGCACATCCAAACCATAGGTTGCACACTTTACTAAATGTAGGTTAAGTTTTACTTAATTATTACGAGATTCTACGCTTACACGTGTCATTTTTGGATAACATTTTTTCTGTGTGTCATATTTACATTGCTGTATTATTGCGTCAGGTTATTCCCAATTACATGAAAGACACCTTTCATAAAACTACAAAGTACGTTTTCTGCTAGTCTACAAAATTGACATTACAAATGTGGCAAAAAAATGTATTTGTATATTAAGAAATGTAACATTGAGATCATTTTACCCTGAGCGCTATCATAAATAGTTAATTTTACCAAATTTATTTTCTTACAAAATTATCTACCCAAAGTTTAATAATATTCCTTAGAAGTTGGTGGGTGTTTTTGTACTAAGGGTAAGGAAAATAAATAGACTCATGTATTCCCTCTGGAATATGTACGCCTCATCATGCTCCTGGTCCAATGGCAGCAAAAATAACACTACTTCAAAGTACCGTACGATAATTATAGCCTAAATGTAGGACTTTGTAACACTGCTGGATTACAAAGTGCCCGGTTTGTATTTTGCCCAATGGTTTACATTTCACTTTTATCTTTTTAAGAATACATTATTGCTAACGGGCACTATATATTCTGCATGACCGTGAATAGCACGCGGCGCATTTTGCTGGATTCATGTTCGCCATTGAGGATTATTTTTCAATACCATCAGAAATAATTGGTTGACCTCTTCTGATAAATATATTTTAAAATAGGATGTTTTTCAAGACAATGGTAATGCCACCCCGGATGTTTTATTTCTCATTGAGCGCATTTTATTACACGAAGAGACTATTTGCAACACAGCTTGGTGCTCGAATAAGGTAGCTTATTGCCATTAAACTAACGTTTATTGTTTATAATCTCTTTAAGGATATTTTCTAAAATTATTTCCAGATGCTCCTTACCTGGACTGAAGTTCTTGTATATTTCTGCAGATCCGGTTTCATAGTCGAAATAAGTCAGCTTATTGCCATAAAGCTAAAGTTTATTGTTTATAATCTCTTTGAGGATATTTTCTAAAATTATTTCCAGATGCTCCCTACCTAAACTGTTTGGAAGTAGTTTGTACCAAATATGTTTGGATTGAAGTTCTTGTATATTAAGTAACAATAGCCTGCAGATCCAGTTTCATAGAAAGTAGGTGATTATAAAAATTAGGCGCCATTAGAAGCTATACCACAGCTGTTTAAAGTACCTTCTATTATGATAAACCAAAATTAAACCTATTTTATGGGTTAGAACACCTGCTTTGGATTGCTTATTTTACTCCATTACATTCTATGCGTATTTTACGAAAATCAATTGAGGGTAAACATGATTTGTTTTTCTTTTAAAATGTACCTGTTTTGCATTGTGCACAGGCGATAGCTCGTGCGTGCCAGTGCCAACTTTCATTTCATTTTATTTGACTCAAGTCAAAGTACATAAAAAATCTAAAAATGTGAGAAAAACTTAAATAGTACCCATATTGCACATATAAAGGACAGCTTAAAATACATGCATACATATACCAGGAAAAAAAGGGTAAACAGTGGTCAAGTAGATATCATCTGCGAGACGGGTGGGTGTGCGCAATGCGTGATTTTTTTAGTGACAATTCTACATTTCACGCACACGTCTCTTTCAAAAACAGGAACAATTAGCGATCAAAACAGGAACAATTAGTGGCCATGCAGGAACACTTAGTGACAAATGAATTCCCCATTTTTACGCACAAGTACACGCCCCTTGCAAAGCAATTAGAGGCCAAAACAGGAATAGTGACCACGCAGGAACAATTTTTGACAAACGAATTCCACATTTCTTGCATAGGTGCACAGGTAAACAGCAGGGACAATAAATGGCTATGAGAGGGGTGCGTACTTTTGATAATATAATAGAAATTTATTCTACATTGTTATTCGATGTAAGTTATTTTAGAAGATGTTTCGTGCTTGCAAGAAAAAAAAAAAAAAAAAAAAACCCATATTGCACATATAAAGGACAGCTTAAAATACATGCATACATATACCAGGAAAAAAAGGGTAAACAGTGGTCAAGTAGATATCATCTGCGAGACGGGTGGGTGTGCGCAATGCGTGATTTTTTTTATTTTGCAAAAGAACAATTAGTAGTCAAAAAAGGAACAATTAGTGGCTAATCAGGAACAATTAGTGACAATTCTACATTTCACGCACACGTCTCTTTCAAAAACAGGAACAATTAGCGATCAAAACAGGAACAATTAGTGGCCATGCAGGAACACTTAGTGACAAATGAATTCCCCATTTTTACGCACAAGTACACGCCCCTTGCAAAGCAATTAGAGGCCAAAACAGGAATAGTGACCACGCAGGAACAATTTTTGACAAACGAATTCCACATTTCTTGCATAGGTGCACAGGTAAACAGCAGGGACAATAAATGGCTATGAGAGGGGTGCGTACTTTTGATAATATAATAGAAATTTATTCTACATTGTTATTCGATGTAAGTTATTTTAGAAGATGTTTCGTGCTTGCAAGAAATATTCTGTATGTATAAACACTATAACAAGAAAGATGTGCCATGTTTTAATTTGTATGAATAAACCATAAACACAAACATGCCATAAAATATCTCAAGACTCTGTTCTACCAAAAGACAATCGTCCTAGAAAAAAGTCAAGGTCTCTTTGCTACGTCACAATGTGAAAAGCCGATTCTGATGTTCATGGCTTTTGAAGAGCTGGAAGACGTTGTTGCCGATTTCTCTAACTGCACCTTGTGGGCGACTGTTACCGGTGTAGCCCGCAGTGTGGAAGAAGGTCAGGCCAGTGGAGTAGGTTGTTGATGATCGAATGTCTTGGCATGGGCAGATACTAGTGCAAGTAACTGATCACATACTGCTGACATAAGTGTGCATCTTATAGATCATAGCAATAGCAGCCAACTGACGACTATAATGTTGGGAGGTGATGTTTATCTCTAATCTGACCAGCTTTTAATTCACTCCAATGATTCGTAATGCTCTGCAGTGGGTTTTGGGAAGGTGGTTTAGGGGAGGTGGTAAAAGTACTCATCCAGCATAATGACGCATACTCCATGATGCTGCGTACCCGTGGTTCTTCCTGTGGCATCTAGTATGTTAGGAACCCTCCTTAGAGCTCCAAGCTTCTGCCCACCTCAGTCTGGCTCGTTGTTAGTTCATGTGAGTTTTTTTTTTGTCAACGGTACCGTAACTCCTAGGGTCTCCAGCTCGTTCTTTTTTTCAGTTTAGTGTTGCCAAAATATAGATTTGCCCCATGTTGGATTTCTCTATCTAGAGAGGGTCAGGGCTTTACACTTGAATGGCTCAAAGTCAATTTCCATTGGTGTGCTCAGCTCCTCGTGCATTCTCCCCAGGTCCCTATTCAAGCTTGAAGTTGCAGCCCTGCTATTATCCTCTGTTCTGATTTCACAGAATAAGATAAAGGCATTTGCGTAAATGTCTTTAATGTCTGTAAAAGTAACCTTTTCTTTTTTCACGCTTGACATCAATTGTAAAGATGTATTATTTTAATAAATAAATATTCACAACTCAATATTTTGCTCGCTCCGCGTCCGAAATCCAATTGGTTCATCATTGTGTTTGTAATCTATCCCCGGACGGTTTAGTTGCGATCGATACTGGTGGATATGGCTACTGAAGGGCGGTGGATCTACCCAAAAGTTCTCATACTACTGCAATAGAAAATTGATGTTTCTCTTTATCAGATTTTCTATCCTTACCTTATTTTATTTTTTTTGGTTTTTGCTGAGACTTATTGAATTCTTCTGGCATGTACGTATTAAGAGGTCTCCACGTTTTCTAAGATATTTTTGGTTATTTTGTTTTCCATTTCTTTGTATGTGCTTATTAATCAGGTGACCACAATTGACACCACGATTTCGTTAAGAGTTTATTTTATCCAAATGTAATGAAGCTATGAACCGCACTCTCGCCTAATATACCTGAAAGCATCACAATCGGACTTCAGGTCAATTCAATTAGGTTTGGTTTAAGTAGTGTTCCCGCGAGTATAGAAACATCGAAGGCCAATAAACGTGAATTCATATGGTCCCCTATAGCATGATTAAAGAATAATTTTAACCTTGAGGTGAACAGAGTTTTTGAATGTGACTTTTACTCTTAAATTGGGATGACAAGTTGATGAAACAAAAATCTGGAAAATGATATCCGTGGTGTCTACCTAATCAGAAAAACCTAAGCAGAGTCAAACATACTATTTCTCATCGGTTTTTCAAAATAATCTGCCACTAAACCTCGTCTTACCAAGCCTTTTTGCTACTTTACCAAAGGGATTGGGGTGGTTGCCATCCCACTCGAAAAATCATGTTTTTCATGATATGCTTCCATGTGATGTCGAAAGCAATACATGAAAGATTGGACTATGGTATGGTCACCCACCATTAACTAATGTCACAGTGTTGTCATATTGATGTAAATACCTTCATTAATGAATTTTGTGGCACCCGAAGCAACACATGGTGTTCATAAAGAAACATTTTAATTGTTAATTTGTTAATTTGAAATTATTGCCTAGAGCTGTGGAATGATTATGACTTTAGCAAAAACAACAATACTATTGATTTCTTTGCTGCTAAATCTTTAATCTGCTAACTATATTCGTAGCAAACAGTTTTAAATATGGATACCCATTGGAAAAGAAACAAATAAAAAAATGAATTGTGCATTACTCATGTACTGGCGACTTCCAACATAACAAAGATCCTTTGGAGGCAATTAAAACAGATAACCAGTGTAACGTTACTGTAATTATTAATTATTATCCGCATTTGGTACAATGTGCAATGGCAATAGAATCGGCAGACAAAAGGCAAATACTCATGTAACTATTCCTTTCACGTTTTTAATGCCTGAGGAGTGATAAGTTAAATTGGCTTCGTTCTGCTTGTGCCGATGCTTGTTAAAGTGATGGAAGATACCCCGGCTCATATTGGAGCAATGACCCATTTATCTTTCAGATTTGGTGAGGCGTAAATGTATACCTCTGATATACTTTATATTTGTTTTATTTGTGGGTAGTGATTTGCCTTGTTATATTCTTATTAATCAGTTAATTAGTGTAAGAGTAAGCCTGTATATGTAAAACAGAATTTTAATATAGTCTTGTGATCATATTTCAACTTTCATTACGCCTAGAATATTTAAATATGAGCATGTCTAACTTTAACTTTGAATTAACGATTTAACGATAATCCCCGCACGTTATTGAAAATAAATTGATTAAAATCGATTGCAATTCATTGGCATTTCATTGTGTTATAATCGAAGTGATATGCGTAAGTGCTGCCAATTTCTTTCCATTCTAACGCTCAGTATTGCTCTTACATTTATGCGACAAGATTTCAAAGAATGATTTACTCTTACTTAAAAGCAGAAGCGTGAACTTCGGCTCGGTCTTCGTTTCACTGCAAAGTTATGTCTAAGGCGTTATTTCCTTAAAGGTCAGTACTTGAGGGACCGTAACCCGGAGATGTACAGGAAATCTAAGCTCCGTAGTTTAAGAGGATTTTCGCATAGACACATCTAGATTTATAGATTGTGTAACGCCAACTGATAAGAAGCACTGCCTTCTTGTCTTTTCCTGATAGTCTGTGCTGAAGAAACACAAGTACTAAACAGTCCTGTGTGCGTTATTTTATTATTCTTTTCTTAGTTGCAAAAACTACACAAGGAACCGATCTTTTCCTTTCGAATACATATGCAGGTTCGTGATGTTCACAATGTTTTTAATATTATTTAATTTAAATCTATCACTGACGTACTATATAAACTAATTACTTTACACGAATGAGTAAATGTCCAGAATCAGTTAATCTGCGTTCATTTCGAGTGTGTCCTTGTCAATGTGTGTGTGTGTGTGTCCCAGCACATAGGCGTAAATCCGGGGGGGGGGGGATATATATACCCCCAATAGTTTGAGAGAGGGGATGGTCAATACGACCACCCCCCATGTTGGTGCCCGTACATGTGTTTTTGACCAAAATAGCCTCATATTTTACCATAATAGTTTAAAAATGGTAAATTTGCGCGCGCTTCGTGCGAATTTTGTTCTAATTACAATTATATTGAACTTTTTGGGGTTCTAAATGGCATATGTGCTAGTACCGCATCTTGTTGGCGAACCCTGTTTCATTAATAAATTTTCATCAACCCCACCCCCCATGTCAAAAAGAAATTTACGCCACTGTCCCATCAGCTAATTCATAGGTACTGTTCATAAAGGCAGCCCGTCCCCGGAGCCTGTAATCCTAATTTGCATTTTACTGAATATCATTTTATTGAGGTAATGGCCCAATGTACTCGTATGCATTAAGGCCAGCAATATTTAAAGTTAAGATAAATGAGCAGAGAAACCCCCATGGCATTATTTGTTTAATTGTTGTGGAAAATCTACTTCCGAAGCCAACAATAACACGCGCATCACTCTATTGTTGGACAGCAGGTTGAGGTGGCTAAGCAACGATTGTCAATAAACTGTGTAATTCGAGGGAGCACTTGGGTCAGACACCTCAAGCCGAGTACAAGTGAAAAAAAACCCCTGAAATGTAGAGCAATTCAGATCTCAGTTTTATGAAAGTAGTCGTGACACGTGAATTTCATTTTTGCCGATTTTGTAGCATCAAACTGTAATGCTTGTACAAACATATTCTGAAACAATCGAATGTTATGTAATGGTCCATTTAGCGTTACCTTTTATCCTAGTTTTTTTTACATTGTTATCCATAACAATAACAATACATTTAATTGGAAAGAACATTCAGTTCTTTAGACAGGATAATTAGTCTGATCAGTGTATATTTTTCATTATTAAAATGAATTATTTGTTATAGATATGGGGAAAATATTTCTTTTTATCCAAAATGTAAATTTTGATTGATTTCTGGTCTTTGTGTTTTTCAGGGTTTTTCAATCACACATGTAGTGGTAAAAGTAATAACAACGACAGCAACAACGTTAAAGGTCGCAGGAAATGCAAATAGAATTGATGTGGTTTGTGTCAAGTCTACAAGGAGGGGCGAGAAGCATTCAATATTTGAGTTGGTGGTGACATCATTAGTGACTATTGATTTTTCAGAGAAAATTCCAAGGTGACTTGTCTGGAAGCGGGAAAAGCAGTCTTAGGGCGGATAGGGACGGACCGGAAAAGCAGAAGGGGCACAAGGAGGGCACGGGGAGGGAGGCCCGGGGGTGTGGCCCTGTTTATTGGAATGGAATGCCCCGTAAAGATTTGGACTAGGTTTATCATCTCATTTCCTGAGACCTTTAACAACAACGTTAACAACAACAGCAGCAACAACAACATCAATTACAATAACAATACATTTAATAAACCATGTTCTTTCCAATAGACCATTTGCACGATCCCCAGAATGCATCTCGTATTGTGCCCATTTCCATCCGGGAACTTGTACCAGAGTTCATGTTTACAAAACAATTTGTTGTTCATTCGCGTCGCCGAACAGTGCCTAAAATTACAATACAAAGTACCTTTTCACGTGAAGTTAATCTTACAAAACTGTAGAAGAATATCTAGGGAACAAAAAACAATCGAGACACTGGTGTTGAAATTCACGACAAAAAGTGATATTTTCGATCGTAACTGTGCCCTACTTGTCACCTGCCGGACGATTACACAACTATAGTGCAACGTCACAGGTAGGTTAAGTTTTCTGGTATTCTCATTACGCTCTTAACCGTATGTTTTAGCCGCCTTGAGGCTGGTACAAGTTCCCGGATGGAAATGGGCACAATACGAGATGCATTATGGGGATCGCGCAAATGGTCTAGGAAAGAACATATGTGACAGTGACCTGGAAGGAGACATTCAATGCACAACGACCATACATGGCAATGGGCACAATACGAGATGCATTATGGGGATCGCGCAAATGGTGATAGGAGACAGAGTAAAGGAAGAACATGTGTGACAGTGGACCTGGAAGGAGACATTCAATGCACAACGACACTACATGACAATGATGGAAGGAAATACAGAAAACGGTACAAACCAGATATACCAATAATCAGATACCCAAAATTGTCTGTGAATAGTCCAATCATTTTGTGATTTAGTTCAAAACAAATTTCAACAGAAGCAACTTTTGTGCCAATTTACTGCTAAATTGTCTACAAATATTAATTTATATTAAAGGGTTTACCAACATCAACCTTCTGGAACTTGTAGAAATAAAAGAGTAAAATTTAGTTTGCCTTATCTATAGTTTTTAGTACAATATGCACATAACGTTTCAGGGTCATCCTGGAGGAAAAAAATGGTCCGATGTTATTCAAACTAGTTCTAAATTGTCCCCTTGGTCACATGAAATGAGAAATGTGTATAGATTTTTTTGACAGTTCAATATTAGGCTTACAGAGTTATGACTAAAACCAGGCGGGTGACACTTGTACAAATGCCCATACAATTTCGATATCGATAGTGATAGCGCCACCATTTTCGATAAGCTACATAATTATTTATGCATAAACGTATTCATGACGTAACCCGGGGGATGACGTAGCGCAATAGCGCCACGCACGACTGGCGAACTATAAGCTACAGAATTCATGCAGATCAGTGTGCAGCACGCATCCATTCTCTTGATCGAGTGTACTATCCCGATTTATTTAGGATCCCTGCTAAAACCCAAATAGACCCAATAGACCGCAGTAATATTTTACATTCTAATTATACAACAAAAATCATAGATGGTGCAACCAGTATTATTATCGGCTCCTGTACCATTAGCCGAATAATTTTTTTTGTTATAACAAATGGATAAATCTGAAATTCTACCCGCATTGTGAAATTCAACATATTTCACGTCATAATAATTGAAGTACAAGCTGCAGAATGGGCAAACTATATCGTTTTAACCTGTGAAAGGCGATGAACATGCTGGTATTTTGACTGATCTACTCGATTGAGACAAAATCTCCCCTTTGTTAAAGAGAGTTAAGGAGTGATCGATTTGCTTTAGTATAGTCGGCCTTTAATTCGAATAGTAATTATGCTGTATAAAGTTATCACAACCCCCTAAAATATTCGGGGAAGATATTTGAATGCAAACTTGCAGCTGTTGAGCTAATCAAGTCGTGATTCTACTAAAGTGTATGAATTTGCCGCTCTGGGATCTTAAGTATTATATTCCCTAATTAAGAAACAGCGTGTTCGTATTACATATGGATTGGTGCACGGTTTGGGTAAACGTACACTATATACAAAGATTACGGATATTGACAGTGAATTAAAATCGAGTATTATTAGATGTGTACGATCTAAATCTGATAGCCCAAATGAGGATATTACCTGTGGATGGATTTCATGACGCATATCAGCGGAAATGTCACGTTGTAGAAGTTATCGCGTGGAAGTTGTATTTCTTTTAATCTATTCCTTTAGCATTTATAGTGTCATGTCATCGCCCTTCAGTGTATACGAGAGAAAGTTAACAACAGGCGTGGTTTATTTCCCATAGGACTTGTCTCATTATATTGACATTGTGATGGGAATATGTGTGCATTCCGCCAATGGAGCAATCAAAACTGTGTATTCCCATTTTTGTTTTATTTTTAGAAGCAAATAGCTGATCTTATAATTTCTTAAAATAGAAAATAATACAGCAAAAGCGATTGTGTATTTTCTCTCAGTCGATTATAAAACGAATAGTTGATGTCGCTTTAAAGGAGCATAAAGTATATACAGGAATTCAGGAATTGTGAATCTGGAGAGTTGTGTATTTTTCAGTAGCTAATGTTTACAGAAGAAGGTTTTATACACATCCGTGGGTAGTTCGCCTACACTTTGTGGGAACAAGCAGGGAAAGTACTGTAAACAATTAAAAGGAAACGACTTCTACTCAGCAGAAGTGCTGCCACAGGAGGATGCCACCACTCCGTGTCAAGAATCCAAGTCGGTCGGGAACCGGTGTGGCAGAGATATTTAGTCATCCAGGCTCACAGCCGGGAACAATGGTGAACACTAGGCCAATCGTTCAGTTGACTCTTCACGCAACATTAGTTTCAGTTCACGCTTTATTCCGGTGTCGTCTATGGAGCACCGGACTATGAAACTGCCGGACTATGATTTAACTTGTTCCACACCTGATAGGATTGCTTTGCCGTGCAAACTTCTACGTCACGTGTAGAGAAAGTACACAATCTGGCCATAGCGGTGGCTTTCTAGGAGATGATTGCCCGAAATTACGCTCCAGGACCATAAGGTCCAGGACATCAACTTATTTGTGAAACGGCAAATATTTTTATGTGTTGCAAAATATGTCATAAGTAAGTGAATGATATATCATTAAGATATAGCACTAAGTTATGTACTTTGGTGAAATGAAAATTTTTTTGTTGGCAGAGTATAGTGAAACAGAAATGAATTGCCAAAGTTTCTCAAAAAAACGTTAACATTTAATAAAAAATGTTCGACTTATGTCACCTTTGTGGTTAAAACAAACATATATCAAAGAGATGTTAGGCTTCTGGGTCTACCACATCGAAAACAGCGATGTGAAGTCCTCAGCTATGAAAAAATCAAAATAGGTTTAAGTATTGCAATCCGCCCATCAAGTAATACATTTAAATTTTTACATACGGTATAATTTAAACGACTGTCCCGGATTTGGGGCTACTTCTAGCCCAGATTCGCTTAAGCGGTTCCATTATTTTAGCGCAGAGTTAAGTTTGAAACATTGTATACCAGCGAGGGAGAGACATAAGGCAATTCTGGCCGGAACCTGCCTTTGATTCTAGACATAAGTCTCGTCTCTAGGCTGTTTTTTCAACACGCTTATGAATCGGCCTGCCTTACCAAAAAATGTGCTGGCTGCGTGTCACAACAAGTCATAGTCTGTACCGCTAAAGTTTCTTGTGTGTGAGAGGTCCCATAAAAATGGTCTAGCACGGTCAAGGAATTAATTGTGACATATACGATTTCAGGAAATAGATATTCTGGAGATCGACTGATCGAATTGACGGCCGGGATGGAAAGGTTTATTTTTTCTTTTACCGCACCGGCTACTCTGGGGAGGATGAGAAGGCTTATAATTGTACGGTGCAACGTAGAATATTTTCTTCCATCGATCAATTAATAAAGGAAATTATATATTCATACGAACAAATACGCATATCGCGATATCAAAAGAATTTTATAGGAGGAACATGAGGAATAAGTACCGGTGTCACTTTGCCAAAAATAAAAAAAACAAATATTATACTTTAAAGAAAAACAAGTCATGTTTAGCTGAAACGAAATTCGGTATAAGATATGCAAGGAAAGTGTTGTAACTAGTGAAAAAACAAGTCTAAATCAGGAACCTACAATATAGATTGGTTTCCCGTAATAAACGAGACGTTTGGGCAGCACGGGATAGCTTCTAAGGCGCCGAATTTGACTACTCGTCTACTCTCTAATGAAACTATGATCTGAGGGCCATTGTACAGTATAATTATTTGAAAAAAAAAAAAACTTCAACATAAAGCTTATGTGCTATAAACAGTGCTGTTCAAATGGTCAAGGTAAACAGCAAGATGAAATGATAATTATTAA
This sequence comes from Ophioderma brevispina, assembly GCA_023653785.1. Taxonomy (NCBI): domain Eukaryota; kingdom Metazoa; phylum Echinodermata; class Ophiuroidea; order Amphilepidida; family Ophiodermatidae; genus Ophioderma; species Ophioderma brevispina. Next base: position 34,802 of record JAMKCH010005903.1, read on the forward strand.
TCAGAAATATATCTGGAAATTAGTTTCAAAAATATCCGATAAAGAAATTTTATAAAATATCTCACAAGTGTTTTTATAGCAGAAAGCCTTGTATTTTTCGATCCCAAGATTGGTTTCGAATAATCTCTGTCGTTTAATAACAATACGCCTCAGGACTCAAATGAACACAATTGCACTAGAATCCACCAGATTATTAGCATTATCTTTGAAAATTAACCTGTCTTGAAAGGATCTTCATACGAACAGGTTAACTAATTAGAACTTTCGTTAGTTCGTTCGTGCGTGCAAGGTCCAAAAATCGCAGTGGAAGATCGTCTTTAACCAGCTGTAGTTTCATCATCCAGGTTGATCAGGGCTGGAATTCGTCTTGGGGACTTGTAAGCCTCACAGTCATCTATGAATGATGTGGCTAATGGTTGTTGGCTCTCCAACAATCGCAGTTTGGTGAAGGTTTACTCCGATCTGTGTGAAGGAAGTTCTTTGTAAGACCAACGCCAGAGTTTTTCTGAGTCTGTAGAGCTTGACCCATGCTTAGATATCAAGGTCACAGCCTTTTGGGCTTGCGAGAGGCTGTCCACAAACTGCTTTAGGTGCAAAGTAGAGGGATGACCATTCAGACCATCTGTCATTGTCCAGGATGATCGATAGGGGATACTGTGCGCTGCAGTGTCACTGGATTGGGGGTAGCAAAGTGATTCGGGTGGGTGACATTTCTGATCCTCAAAGGGGTGTTGGTGGTGGGATTAGGGGGGCATAACCAGTCATCCATTTCTTGGCGCGCTGGAGTACGTCTGAAGGTTCTCCTAAGGTTTGCAGAGTTTATCAAGAAGAAATTGGAAGGTATTCTACAGACGGTCCCAAAAGGCAACCACTAACAATCTTTTCATTTGCATCATTCAGAACGAATCAATCTTGGTGTGGAATGTACGCTGTGCAGACTCCATACGGTGCAGAGTATTCAGCGTGGAGTAGGCCAAGGGCAACAGTGAGGTAGGAAGGTGCAAAGGATTGCACCCCACCAGTTCCGGCGAAGCCTTCTGAGGAGGGGACGGATGACTGAGTGTCGCTTGGCAGCGACTGCTTTGTTGTGTTGAGTGAAAGTAAGGCTGCGGTCCATTTGATGACGCCAAGGGTACTTCGGTGTTGGGTAATGTGACACGGTTTTCTCCATCTAGAGTGAGGTTTAGTTCTTTTTGCGCATCGTTTTGCAAGGTGGAAAACAAGAGCTGACGGTCTTGGGTTTGCTGACGTTTCGAAGTTTGGCCATGTCTAGTGGAAGAAGAGAATGGGCTACAGTGAGTAGGTCTTTCTGCAACAGTGTTTCTAAGGACTCAAAACAATCAGAAGTATTCCAAGGCAGGTGTCGTCTGGTAGGGGAGTGAACTGCAAGCAATCTCCCTTTGGCATATCTGAGACTAGACTAGATGTTGAAGGACTGGGTGCAGGACAGGAACCTTGTGGGGACACCATTCCGAAGTTCTGCGATTTTTTGACTGCGTGTGCCCATTGATGTCCCAGGACGAAAGTCGGTCTGGCATGAGAAGCATAATGAACTTGACAAGTTGACATCGGGAAGATTTGTCGTAGCTTGAAGGTTAGAGCACCTCGGTGCCAGAAGACTGTATCGTACGCCGCAGTTAGGTCTATGAAGACCTGCCTCAAAACTTCTGCTTCTTCTGTAAGGCTGTCTCGATGGCATTAACTAGTCGTGCTATCTGGTCAGTTGTTGATTTACCTATTCGAAATTCCAAGCTTGGGTGCGGGGTAAATTTGCCTCGACCGTTATCATTGACCTGACCGAGGATCAGTCGCTCAAGCAAGCTTATAGATGTGAGATAGGCTAGCGAGAGGGTCTGAACTCTTGGGGTCATTGACTGGTTTATTGGGTCTTCAGATGCAATGACCTTGAAGGTCTTCCATCTGGAGGGTAGTTGACGTTCCCATGCAAATAGAAAGGAGGAGTTGGAGCAATCGCACAGCTTCGGGTGCCATATTCTTCAAGAATTCTCTATGGATGTTGTCATTGCAGGAGCTTTCCCAATTCTTGAGAACTTTAATGGTGCTTCGGGTGATTGTGATCTCGATCGTAGGTGACATGGTTGGGACATGGGCTTGCGGTGGAGAAGGTGTGTAGAAGCTGTTTAAATCTCTGCTTAACAGGCACGAGAGTGGGACCCGCCACACCCACGGGTGGTATGTTCCACTTCCATGTTGGACAAAGTACTGACGCGATGGAGTTTGCAGAGGGAAGACAGGACAATGGACCTTAGCTGGACAGCTACGCCCGGTGAGCTGTTGATGGTGTTCCAGGGGCCTTGCGGCTTGAGTGGGTAAGAGTGATTATGGGAATATCTCCTCCTCCCATCGGGTACGTCTCTTTTGGCAAAGCAGATCCAAGGTAGGCTGGTTGCCCTTTTGCCATTCTCGCAGTATCGCAGTTGGTATACAATACCCGGCTTTGTTAAAATCGTCGCATTCCTGTGTACAAACAGGGGGTGTTTGTTGTAGGGATCCTTCTGCCTCTTGGAATGGAATGTTAGCGGGGCTTGGGAAAATGGAGCATGGAGCAGAAGTCAGAATAATGTGTCGTTTGATGTTAGATGAGCCGGGTCTGGCAGCGGGATGACCAGTCGGGTGAGTTGTTTGAACTTGGACCAGTTGGCTTTCCTGACATTCCATCTCTCTGTAGAGGGCTGGAGAACCGTGATCCTTGATGTCACTGGCTGACCAGGATTAGGGCAATAATGAGCCTGATCTAGGAAAATCTACGGGGAGGCGAGGCCGTTCTGAGCAGCGGGTGTGATCGGATGTCGCTGTGGATGTTGGCCAGGTAGGAGAGGTCCATGTCCCATGACTGCGTGAATAGAGGGTAGGGGATCCCTTACTATCAAATCAGCAAGTTGGAGGTCTTGGGCTTCAGTCCATTCAAGAGCCGCTTTGCCATTCTCTGTCGGGTTGGAGATCCCCATGATGTATTTTGTTCTACAGTTGTGAAATTCGCAGACGAATGGAGCTCCGCTGAATACGGAAGGGAGTTGAACGTCTGGCTCAGCTGGGTGGTTGCCTATAGATGTTGGTGAAAGTGGGTTCCCATTGCTTCAAATTTTATCCACTGGATCAGCGAATTCACTGAAGAGTTCAGGGTTGATCTCACTTGTAAGCCTCTGCTTCATTCATAGGAAGCGATCCCATGCTTGTTGTGCGGAATGAAGCAATAAGGTCAAAACCTTTCGATTTGCGAAGATTCTTTCAAGAGTTCAGCAGTGGTTCTTTGAGGGAGGATGATACTTCACTCCGTCTCACCTGGAGAAAAGCTGTAAGATGATGTCACGCTTAGTGTGGGTGAGACCCTCAACTTTCAGCTGCAGGATACAAAATTTGGTGCTTCCATAAGGAAAGTTCCTGCTGTGAGTGGCTCAGCCGCCTAGAATTGAGTGTGGGTCTTCAAGATGTTAACTGTCGGTGGTGTTTAAAAACACGATGTTTGGATTTAAGTTGTTGAGATCAGTTAGCCACAACAGTTGATGTGACATTAACAGGGACGCCGCGAGAAGGCTTCAACAAGACCCGCGGTGGAAAAAAAATCATATGGTGAGCATGAATCCACAAAAACGACATAGAGTACATTGGGGGGAAATTGTAATGGATTGTTTGGTGTTAGTATTTTTTCATACACAATGTGGACACCATGTTTTTCCAATACAGGAATTTCATGGAGAATCGAAAATCAGGGGGTGTTCATTTTTTAAAAAGTGTTCTTGGGGGTTTTATTAGGGGGCAAAATTTGCAGGGGTAAACAATAAAAGTGTTAAATGTTTTAAAGAAACAATAAAAATTTATACCAGTCTGTTCGGGGATGCTCATAAGTTTCTAAAAAGGTATAGTTTGCCATATTAAGACCTTATTGTTTTATTACAATAGGCTCAAGAGAGTCAAGGTCATTATTTATCGAATTGGGCTCCGCTTTGCTTTGAAACGTTTTAAATCGTCATTGGGTCATACGAAAAATAAGAAAAAGGTATTATAGATTCTGTGTTTAACCTTTCAAAGTGAGGACTTTTGAGCTATGATGTGGTCTCCCATGTAGGACCCTGGGACCACGGCAATATTTGCCCTCTTGATTATTATCAAAACGTCACATGACAAACCGCGATCCTTTATATTGTTCGGCTTTCCTGTACAGTACGAAGAACAATTGACGCACCATTTTAGAACAACGGATGAATTCTGAAATTTCACCCATTGTGACCTTGAACACCCGTTTTACTTGGAACCCTTGTACTACAACACTCAGGTAGGGCAAACTACACCTTTCTGTATCCGGTGAAAGGTAGACATGATGGTATACTTTAAACCACATTTGCCCCCTTTAGTATTGTTGCCCCCCCGTCTGTAATGAAAACCGAGATGTAACTTTTTCCCCCTAGAACACCAAGGACACATTTTAAAAGCAAATGACACCAATGATTTTGGATTCTCATACAATTTCGATTTAGTGAAAAACCTTGGTTGCAAGATTGAATGAAATTTTCACAAAAATACAGTTGCACAGTCCTAGATAGTTACGTGCCAGAATATTGTCGGCACGTTAGTGACAATGGTGCGTAAATGAAGTAATATTGTATGTTTACGGTCATGCCTTTGTATTGCTTTATTCCGTCATGGTGTGCATGTCTAATTTTGCTACTTGTGTGTTCAAAGTGATTACCAAAAGAAAAGGCACACAAGTAGACCGGCCGGTTAACCTGTCTGTCTTTTTACCGAAAATTAAAAGTAAAAAAAGTAAAATGTCAAAGCATAGGGCAAACTACCAAACCGGGCACACGTATGAGACACCAATGTTTAATTTAAAAGGAGTCCTTACAGGTAGGCTATTATAATATCGTACGGTTGCTGTCAGTAGTGCTATTTTTTGTTTCATTGGAATTATGAGTCTTGATGAGGGCATCACATTCCAAGGGGAAGTATGATATTATGTGTCCACCCTTCAGTACAAAAAATCGCCCACCACAATTGTAAAGGAATATGATCAAAGCTTTGGGTGGATTAGATTGGTTGGAAAAAACAAAAGCGAAAAGTAAAATGTCGCCTTTTTTGGTGTAAAAATGTGTTTACATCGTCCAGGGTCCAAATGATCTCAACAAAATTATAAAAGAAACTCGCTCAAGCTATTTGGCATTTGATTTGGGAATCATGCTTGGATTTTCTCACATATATAAAGAAAGTTACTTTTCTTAAAATTAAAGGGATACAGGGATTAAACAAGTATTATGGTAAATAAGTTTTGGTTGTTATTTTTCTTTATCCTGGGTTACACATTCAGGAGGAAGACTTGAATTAGTGCATTAGTTCGTCCTTAATGCCGAGCCTTGTTTTTAGCAACAAAGATAATCATTACAATATCAAATCAATCCTTAAGTTTACATTTTTGTAAAATACACAAAATTGTGTACACTAGTTACATTTTTTAAAGAACCAATTATCACAACACACTTTTACGATTATATAATACAATTATTAACAGGATTTCTAAATAAGTAATTTCTAGGTAGGAAATTCTTTATGATAATTTTGTGACTGGCAGAAGGAATAATTAACTTGTGTTATATGAAAAAGTACCTTTCATGTTTGAGAATAATATGCTGCAATACTACAGTAATGTAAATATTATGCACAAAAGTATTGTTCAAAATTCAAAGATGTAAAGTAAGCATAATACGTCATAATAATTAAGAGGAAAATTGTTACCTAAATTTAGTAAAGTTTCCAACCGTGGTTGGGATGTGCACAATGAAGAAATTAATCGCTCTTAGATTTTTACACAACTAACTGGCTGCCGTAAGGATAAAAAAAATCTTGGGTGAAGTACTTTGTTGCATGGCATCTGAAAAACTGCTTTTAAAATGTCTGAAAATGCATGTTTTCTATTAAGAAAGTGTTAAAAGTGAAATTTCATGATTGACATAGTAGACTGGTTGTTTTCTCAAAATAAGTGGCATTTAGACAGTAAATTTGAGGCAATTGCTTCCGCATCGATTTGTCCCCTTCTGGCCGCAGAGGATTAGAAAATCTTGTACTGGGCAGGTCTGACTGCTGCAGTTTTAGTAACCCAAATTAGATGAGTATGGCCGACCGAATCTGTGAAAAAATGTAAGATCTGTTGTCAACTGATTTGAGTAGTAAAGGTGTCTAGATTTACCCCAAAAAGCATGGCCGACGGTTCAGCTGGGGACTGGGATTTTTTCAAAATTGGCGTCCAAAATTGGCCGCCAAACAGTTAAAATTCATAGACATGCATAAATCAGTTGAAGAAAGGTGATACAATTCCAAACAAACTGGATGTATATATTTTTGGTTGTTGCGAACACATACATGGCAGTTCCATGGCGCCTCGCATTTTTTCAATCCAAGAGGCGGCAATCTTCTGCTAATCCTTAGAAAGTTACACAATTAGATTCCTGCCAAAAAGAGAGTACAATATCATAGGAATTAGTGATGCATTCCTAGTACTTCCACGGGATAGTCGTCGTTGAATATTGGTACAAATATCAGGGTACAGGTCGGGAACTTGGATTTTTTTTCAAATGATGGCGTCCAAAATGGCCGCAACGAACATGGTAAAAATTCCGTAGAATAGGCATAATGAAAGTTTTTAAATGTGATAAAAGTTCCAAACAGTGTGATATATATTATCATATTGTAACATTTACGTGGCATTCCAAAGAAAAATGGTTGCTAAGCATATTCCAAAACCAAGATGGCGTCCAATATGGCTGCCAAGTTTTTGGATAGTGACAACAAAATAAGATATAACTGCAAAAAAGAGAACATGTGTGTCTAGGAATTAGGTGATGAAGCTATTCCTGGTAATTTCTCACTGAATAATGGTACAAAGTATCAAAACGTCCCCATCACTTAATATCCCCCATCACATATGGCTGCTTTGAAAGATCCTATCCCCCCCCCCTCAGCTCCAGTACCTCATGCATGAATCCTCTCAGATGGCTCTGGTTTTGGCATTAGGATATTGTATAACAGTTCCCGTGCCTAAGGCCTCTGCCCGTCAATCTGTCGATTGCTCACCTTCAACATATGTCAAGGTGGTACAGAGTTTTCAGGTGTAGGGGCAGGCTAATTCTTCGTCTACTAGACGATTGGTCTGTTGTGGCGCACCCTCCGTTCACCGGTTCTAGGCTTTTGTAGAGGAGGTTCTGGACCTGGACCTAAGGTCATTCCGTTTTATTTCATCTCGTCAAATCCCATCCTCTGCCACTCTCCCATCCCCACTAAGTTTTCTGAGAGGGAGACTGTTTTTTTGTCGGCAAAGGAAGACCCCTCTTGAGATAGAATGGTCTCGTTCATGACATGTGCCCATGCAATTTGGAGAGTAGGTTTGTCCTATCCGGGTGTAGTTTTGGGGGGCTTACGGGCTACTAACAGTCTCAGTCGAATGGTTTCCCCACTGCAGACTATGTATGAGGGGATTCCGATCCACCCTGCTCACTACGCTCTACTGCCACCCCTGGTGCCACCCATTTCCCTTTGGTTCCAGTGGCTTCGGCGTTGGCTGCGACCTCAGAAGGTGGACACCTCCACAACAAACTTGGAGGTGGGAGCCCCCCTTCAGGAAGTTAGAGCCCTCCCTGACACACCGTACAGACTCTAAAAGCTTGCATGGTGAGCCCACCTAAAGTGTCGGGCCAATGCTCTCCTGTTTAAACTTGCCACCCTAAGCAACGTGGTCGAGTCTGTTTGGGCTATTTTCTGGCGCTGAAGCCCTGCGTCACTCTGACTAGAGGAAAATGTGAATCACGGTCCGATTCGACAACATGACGGTATGACATATCCGACACCCCTACGAGGGAGAATTAGAGCCCGGTCTAGTCAAGGAGACAGGAAACTCCTTAGTAGCCAAGGCCCCTGGCTTTGTGGGTCACGATAGAAATTGGTGGCAAATTGGTCCGGGATCATTGACTAATCATTCCTCCATTGGAAGGACATCGAGCGCCCTCGTTCCTGGTTCTTTTGGTGGCCATCCATGTTGCTGGCTTTCCGCCTCTGGGTTCCCAATAATCTTCAGAAGAGTTGCTAGTCAGGACTCGTGTTACTTTCCTCCCAACTACTTACCTCTACTCCCTCAGTGTGGGGATCATAGTAATCGGGTCCTCATCTGACTCTGTTCATCCCAGAGTGTACCATCGCGCGTGTTCTCTCAACCTGACTGTCTGGCACACTTCCGCCAATCGCACACTCAAGTGGGAATTTCTGAACAGGCTGCCACACTACTGCTCGGGCAAGGCATAAGTCACTAGAGAGTCTTAATCTTACGCATTGGTTGAGTCTTCACTAAGCCTTTGGTATGTTTTAGGTACCACTTAAGTGTCCTAACCGGGTACCAAGATTTCCTTATTATCCATCGGTGACGTGCGGCTAAGGCAGGTCCGTGAGAACTTTGGGCATAGCATAAAAGACATGTCTAGTTCTTTTCGAGAAAACCGGCCATGTGGGAGGTGGACACGCCCGCCTTTGACCACCCGCAAATGTGCCTACGTCATGGACAAGCCATGTATTTCGTTAACCCCGAGAATGCTTTCCTAGACAACAAGGAAGACCTAGCCTTCTATTGCTCAAATTCCTCAGATGCTAAAAACTGGAGCACTAGTGGCAGTCCCACTCCAGAAAAAACGAACAAACCAGGCGACATACCGTAAACAGGCCCTTCAGCAGATTTTCGAGAATCGGGCTATTAGAGACAACTGCATGCCATCTCTGAAGCCGCTATGGAGCGCCCCAATCACGGTGCGGTAACACATGACTTTTGGAGCCCCAATCCTCGTGAAAGATATCTGTTAGGAAATCCTTGATCTGCCCTACAGATGCAGACAGTGCTGATTGATCTCTCTATTGGCACACCATCTATAGAACAGCATTGCATCGCCATCCTACGCTGCCAAAACATCACAGAATCGAGGGTCGGCCTGATCGCTCTTGTTATAGGTCCCACTGATTGCACGCTCACACCTCCTCTTGGACATTTACTAAGGCTCCTCGATTCAGGATATCCCTGACACTATAGGAGGGAGTTCTGCAACCACTTTTCATAGTTACTCTCCAAGACTTCTCGTGCAGAGAGGATATTGCTACTTTAGCACTATGTGCCGGTAGAAATGGGCCCAGTCTCTCGGTCAAGGCGGGGCGTACTCAGTACTTGTTCATACTCCCTTTTCTTTCTTCCACCGCCCTGAGACTACCAATGGGAACTGTGGCAAAAGTAAGGTCTGGGCGGGGCAACTATCAGGTGTAGTGTATTCCTTCTTAGAAGACGAGGGGGTACATGAGCATTTGAAACCTACCCTCCACGACCTAACAATCCACACTCAGAATGTTTTTTTCTCATCCACAATATATCGGAAAGGTTGTAACAGTTTGCAAATTGGAGAAACATTTTGGGCTAAGGACTGATTTCCCGCGTGTAGTGGCGACGTTGATAATCCCCCGCAATGTGTTTTTAATAATTGTGGTATAGAGTTTTCTGGTCGGGGCCCCAATGAGACAATTTCTTGGCAGCACTTTTTGTTCATAATGCTAGCCAAATTTCTCTAACCGATCTCTTCTAACGACCTCAAATTTCGTCCAATCATTGCTGCTGCAATTTGATAGGCCTCAGTCTAGGCTGAACGGTCCATATTCAGAAAGATGAAATACTATAATTTCTCATTTACCGATTGCCAATATTCTTGCACGCTGGTTTGTTTTGCTATACTCTTTGATAGCTATCATGCACCTCCATTGAAATTGAATTGTAAATTGCCAACTGTGCACAGCATCACGTTTTTTCAATACTTCGAATGATGCCAGCACTTAAGAAGACGCAGATCTTCAGACAGGAAAAGACACAGAAAGTAAATATTGTAAGGGCTATCTGGCAATGTTTATCGATGGAAAACCATATGGCTTGTCCATCGTTCGTTTCTTTGATTTTTCGTTCGAAGTAATGCTAACAACATTATGGTAATCCTTATTTTGTGTATTATATGTCAAGCTTGATATATATCGACCTTTTATAGAGTGCCTGCTCTCTTGTGAACTTTAACGCAGTTGCAGAAATTTCAAAGAATTTGGCAGCCATATGGCCGCCATCATTGGTTTGGAACATGGCGAGCAGTAATGGAATGTGTGTATGTGTTTGTTGTGTGCACTGAAATTATATATCACACTTTGTTTTTGGGTAACTTTTATCACTTTTTTAAAAAACGTATTTATGCTATTCTATGAAGTTTATCATGTTCGCGCGTGCGGCCATTTGGATGCCATTTTGAAAAATTCAAGTTCCCCACCCTGCAACCTGTTAACTCATATTCATGAGGGCTAATCCTTGGAATTACTATAAAAAGCCCTCACTAATTCCTATGATAATGTGCCTCGCTTTTTCTTGTTATCTAATTTTGTGTAAATTTATAAGGATTTGGCAGCCATCATTGGCCCCATATTTGGCCGCATCGTGGATTTTTGGAAATGCTCGCATCATTGCAAGGCCAGGTATGTATTCCGCAATAACCAAAAAGATATATATTACAATTTGTTTGGAACTTGGTATCAACCTTTTTCACTGATTTTGTCTTTTTTTTTAATAAAACTTTTTAGTTTTTTTCTTTTTTTGCTGCCATTTTGGACGCCATTTTGAAATTCCAAGTTCCCCAGCCTGCATACCGGCGGGCAAATCTTTTTTTGGTAAATCTATACAAACCTTTACCTACTCAAATCAGTTGAGAACAGATTTCTTTAACAATTTTTCACAGATGAAGCCGATATTTGGGTTACTATTTGGTGATTCGTAGCTAAAAATTCTGGTCAACATTATGTTAAACACTTTAAAAAATGTGAAAGAAAACATACTCAACTTGCCATATTTCCATAGACTACTGTGTAATAAGTGACTCAAACATTTGATTGAATCGATAAAAGGATTTGTTTTAATGCAAAATTGTGAATGTTTACAAACCTCGTCTTACCAAGGGGGGGGGGGGTGGTGGTTTACCACCCCCTAGTGAACTTCGCTCCGTGCGCTAAAATGCTAAACTTTCGTAAAAAAGCTTCTAGGTAATCGTTCTCCCTCATCCTTTCCGTTCATTTTTTTTTAGCGGGTTAGGGTTGCCCTCAAAGTCGAAGGTAGGGGGGGGGGGGGGTCCGGTGAGTTGCCACCCAAGGATATTTAAATGGTGCAATTTTTGAAAATATTATACACAGTATGGCTCTAAAACACCTCTATGTTTTATGTAAACTAATCCAAATTCCATATTTATAGCTAAACCCGCAGGAAAATCCGTATATCCTGCGATTTTTTAGCGGCAAAATTTGGATGTTGCCTATTCGCTTCGCTGGAAAATGCCATATTGCTGACTCGCGGACTTCATGACGTCCTTGTGATCAATCGAGGTATTTTTGGTACTTATTTTGTATCATGGAAAGGCAGACCATAGCTATATCCATTGGTACACAATCATATACAGCATCGGGTGCTTTACCACCACCCCCCCCCACCGTGGTAAACCGTGTTCAAAAAAAGGCTTGGTAAGAAGAGGGTTACTCTGTACATACATGTCATTGGACGTGTATTCCTGGTGGTGAGCTCCGGTATAGTAAGATTTTACATGGGTATTGGGTATATACTGCAACACTTTTTTTTTTATTCCATTTGCCCGTCACTCTTTCCTCTTAGGGAAGTTCTATATTCACCTTGATGCATGATGAATAATGTACTTTGCGTATTTATTATACTGACAGAAAAGCCTCAACGATTTTTTTTTTTTCAGAAACTTGTAGCAGTCCGGCCCGACTGTCTGGGCAGAGTGACAAAAGAAAGACGGGGGGCTGTTATAATGCGGTAGGTGAGCAAGTAAACTTTCATGCAATCATGCAACTTGATTTATTAAATTGACGGGGGATTGTGCTATGAATAACCTATCGCCGTTTATAACTACTTTCCCCATCATTCCAGTATAATAGGTATTCATTTCATAGCCTTCCAAGAATGTTGTTATTTCATGAAATGTTCCGCTCAGACTTCCGACGGACTTTTTAAAGCTGGTAAGGACATAACCAATTCTTGCCCTAGGCTAGAAACTTAGTGTACGTTTACCAATACCTTGCACCCCATGCATTACAAATCCCGCCTCTGAATTTATCCGTTACATGGTTTCTAAAGCAAGTCGCTAAAGTGCTTAATTACTTCATGCAGAAGGTAATACATAAATCACTGAGTCAATAAATTTTACTACTGCAAGTTAGTTCACAAAGCATTTTTACAAAACAAATCAAATGTCAAACCTAATTTTCAGTAAATTCAGAAACTAATCCCAGCCAACATGTCCCTTCTTGGGGCTGGGGCCCACATGGGTTTAACATGGGCCAAGGTGGGCTTACTGTGGGCTAGGGCTTCAAGTGTGCCACCCAGGTGGAATCCATGTGGCTTATAAAAGAAGTGGGTAAGTTTGGGTTGGGTTAACAAGTGGTCAACC
>JAMKCH010005904.1:0-20024 GCA_023653785.1 Ophioderma brevispina
CAGGATATAGTTTGCATCTTAATAAATTGACCTTCACTCCAAAACCCCATCTGTAAGTTAATTGCGCCGATATTTCAATCACCGTTTTTGAGGCGAGAGGTAAAACGTGATTTGTAAGCCCCAGATAGAGAACTGTGTAAGTTTAAGTATTGCTCTAAATGGTCACAGGGTAAAATGAGAAAAATAGTAGCTTTCTTTCGATACCAAAATGTTGACCACTTCCGTAAAATCTGGGGCTTTCGGAACACTTACATGATCAAGATTAAACCAACTCGACTTCCTACAAGAGGATCAGTAATCAGTCAGCTTCCACCTCGGGAGACTGAAAAGGGTGTTCCCGACCAATAATACGGAATAAAAAAAACGGTCCCGGTGATGATTAGTTTTCCAATTTCGCTTTGATTTCTACTGCCAGCATGTATAAGAAACTCTTTTCAAATGACCCAAGTGTCCTGTTAATAGCCACAAAATGGTTTTTTGGCTCTTTGCGGCTTGGTTGATCACTGGTCGAGTGTTAGAAGCCAAGACTCGGGGGAAGGTGCAGAAGCATTTTTGATCTGGTTTAAATTTAACTGAAGCTGATTGCGCTGGGGGGGATATGACATAATACACATGAATTTCAGTTGAATTCTAATCTTGACAGATAGTGAGATTGAGATGCGATCGATGAATGATTCCAGTTTATTGTCTCGAAGATCGCTTCGGAGTGGAATGTATCATGAAATTGGATTGACCGTTAACTTCTCCTTCCACCCTTTTTAAGGTCCCCTCCTCGATGTGCCCAAATGTGGATCTAGACATCCCTATTGTGGAAGTTTACATTGTGTCATTTTGGTGTATCGTTCGTACATGTTACCAGGTGAAACCTTCTTCTGGTTTATCGATGTCCGCCAGGTCGCCTTCATAGGTACTTGCTTCGCATTCATTGCTAACCACTTCAACTTGCATAGGTATACTGCAACTTTTCTTCAGAAGCTGTATTTGGTGGATTTGGGCACCCCTCCCAATGGAAGCCTGGGAGGGCAACCATCAACTCAGATGTGCGTTTGTTTTTCTTTTTCATTGTATTTTTCGAAGATTCAATATATCTAATTACATTTAGAGACTCCTTAACGTGATTTATTGGTATGAAACTATCGGCACATATATAATGAAATATCCCTAAATAAAACGTAACCAGATGGTTTTCATTGGCCATTGGAGATTCCTTGCGAAGAAAACCCATATTTATTCCTACAAATGTACACAACTGTACAGCAATCCTGGCAGCTCCAATATTTATTCCGTGGTATATTTACAACGCCGCATGCAATACCGAAGCCAGCGAAAATATATCACTTGACTTCAGCAAGTTTGCCACAAGCCTCATCCTTGTGGACTTCGTTCATCACACAAAGATAGGAGCGAAGTTTCGTTTTAGAAATTTTTTATTGCAAAAAATCTACACCTTTTAAAACCTCATGATTTGGAAAAAGATACGAGGGGTGTTTTTAGATATCATTTTTGTGATTAACAAAGGTTTTAACTTGGCCTAAACACTAACACTCCATGAAAACGTGGACATTTGAAAAGGGGTCGCGTATATTATAGTTTTATCTTAGTCGCACTGTAACCCTGATCTTCTATACAATGGATTGGCTACACAACAGTAATTGTTAATTTACTCGATTCATCGATATGGTGACCCCGTACCATTTTTGCGAATGTGAAAATTCAATTAGGCGCAAGGACTTCTGTTAATCATGTTATTAGTCGTGTCCACCCCCCCACGTTCGACCATGGGGTAGGAGAGAAGGAGAAAGCTCTACTCTAATTGCATTACGCAACGCCGATTATCCCAATTATATCACTGGCAACTCATTGTAAAAGCAAGACCAACACTTCTCGGTAGGGAGTACTCTTTCATGTTCCATGATCATCGCCGACAGAAGCGGGGCACGCTCAGTTGAACAAGAATATGGACTGTGCGCAGAAAGGTATATCCCCGAGGCGCAGTGCGGTTGTTTACATGTGGAGACAAAACAAAGAGATTGAGCGATTACAGCCGAAATTCTGAGTATTTCAGTCCAAAAAATAGGCTGAGGGGATTAGCGGATTGTTTTTTTAATTCCATCGGACTTAGGTTAATACGGTGTGGAAGAAGATATGGTCCGGCAGGAACCACAGTCCAGGCTCAATAGACGACAACGGAAATTAAAGCGTGAAAACTAATGTTAGTGAAGAGTCAACTGAATCGATTGCCCTATTGTTCGCCATTGTTCCCGGACTGTGAGACCGGGCGGACCTATCTCTGCCACACCGGTAACAACTACACGTGTGAACGCGACTTATTGTGAGAATATTAAAGCCTGAAATACACGATAGGGCGTTTCCATACATGAATGGAAATTGTATTAGGGGCAGGTTCAGTTAAATTGACCGGAGTGGCCTCAAGATAATAAGGTGTGGCACGTGCCGTTGAATTCTTTCATTTCGGTAGAGCCCTATCGCTTTGGAATCGTCCAAAACTCCACGGGGACAAACGGGTATCAAAAAAAACGCGAATAGAGTATAGATGATGGAGTAACGGGCGGACATCTTGGGCTACCACAAACACAATAGCATTCTAGAGAACCGTTTAAAAGAAGTATCCGGGTGAACGTTTTTAGAGGACATGCCATCCATATGCGCAAATACAAGAGCTCAATGAATTGGACTTGATTCTGTATCTGTTATCCACATTTCAATAGAACACAATTTTGTATAATGACCGGCTCTTAACCACCTGCTTGGGCTCTTTTGGAATTACCAATAAGGCGCAGTGCCCAATACGAAGACCAGGTATAGAGACAGTGTTCGAAACCCACGAATCCGCGGTTCGCAATCACGTACTATAATGTACGAGTAAGGCTTCGTTGTACAGGGTGTCCCAAATTAGTACGATGATAACCAAATGTTTTATGTTTTCATAGAAAATCAATAACATTAGTAAGTGGTTTAATATCCAACTTTTATTATACTGTAACCTTTCATAAGAATTTTGAATCGTGAAAATCGGACTACCAAAGGTGAAAATACACTCAATTGTGTTAGAGGTGCTGATTTTCATCCTTTTGGCTAAGTGAAAAAAATGTATGTGTACTTTTACCCTCTTCCTGGCAAGCTTTTTACAACATGCTTTAGTCCCTTTGGGAATTCGTTATTAACACTTAAACGGGTGGGTGATTGTGGTACCAATGGAGAGCTTTGGTCCTCCGTTTTCCCTTCGCTACCAAAATGAGTACTAATATGCCCGGTACGACGTCAAAATGATGTCATAAACCTCGCTAGACAGTAAAGCTCGGTGTTTGCCCCACAAGCATTAGGCCTATTCTCTTTGTACTTTTCTGTAAGAGTAAAGCACTAAAACCCTCTGTATGCTATAAAGCTGCCTTTTGCCTGGATTTAGAGCCAAACGCAGCTTAAACTTCGATGTCCCTAATATTTTTGGGGCAAAATTGAAATGTTCGCCTATTTGTGCACTTGTGTTTTCTGAAATTGACAATTATTTGCCTGCCTAATGGTCTTTTAATGACGTCACTGCATGATGCCATAAAGGTCATGCTTGTACATTATCTTGGTATCAGGGAAATAGAATTGACCATAGCTATCTATTAGTCACCAAATCAAAAGGTATCAGTGCTTAATAAGATATTTCCAAAAGAGATAATGTGATGCAAAAAGGCTTGGTAAGTCGAAGGGATAGCACACACCTTGATTTTTTTTTTTCACTTTGCCCCAAAGGATGAACAAGCACCTCTAACACATTTGAGTGTATTTTCACTGTGGTTAGTCCGATTTTCACGATTCAAAATTCTTTATGAATGTTACAGTATAATGAAGTTGGACATGAAACCATCTTACCTCTGTTATTGATTTTTCTATGAAAAACAAAAACATTTTTTTGTATCGATGGGTACTAAATCATTCGGGACAACCCGTTGATGAAGAAGTTTTTTTCCTAATTTCTTTTTAAAAACTATTTTCTCAGAAATCCCAGGCTCATTTTGTAAATTAGCAACAACTATATGCCATTTTTTGATAAATTTATATATTTAAGGAAAACGTTAAATTAAACTGTGTTTTGAATTTCAAGGTTAAAAGTAGACGCGATAGGTCTTTCAATACGACAATCTTGAAGTACTGATTCATCTTCAAATATGGCTTGTGGAACACGATATCGTAAAAAATAAACAGGGCGGCTTCTTAAATCGTCTATTGCTTCAAAGTTAAGCATGAAAATGGTATTTTTCTTGCAAGGAATACTCCACTGACCATGAAAACCATTTGGTACGTCATATTTAGGGATTTTCATTATATATGTGCCGATAGATCCATACATAAATCCCTTTAAGAGAACTCCCTTAAGGGCTGTCGAAAATCATATTGTCTGTGTGATATTCAAAATGATGACCTGAAAATAATTGCAATGTCAGGTATATAAGTACGAATGGGTAAATTTGGGAGCATGGATAAATTTGCCAAGAATTGTTCACAATCTACACTAGTCACTAGTGTGCAGATAAAATGGGGTGAAATGCAGATATTTACTTCTGGCAGAAATGCAAGAATCAAGAATCATTGGGTAACGTAGAGATTATTTTAACTCGTACATAAATGTGCCAAATGTACAAAAATCATGGAACCAACCCTTTCATTTGCATTTTGGATTTCAAAATGCTACTATTTTATACATATGTAAAATTTAAAATGTCCAATCACACCCTAAAAAACTTCTCTGTACCAATTTTTCTCTTTCCCCTAGACGTAAACATCGCAGTGCAGATTGGCATTAATGCCGTAACACAATGTTTCATTTTCCATATAGACACGATAATGAGGCCCGTGACAGATCAGGTGGAAGAATTCAAACAATCTATGGAGACAGCTGGTATGCTGAGTTAGTACCAATGAGAAATCCCAGAAACACTAGATAGGTATTGATTCCAGACCTGTACTAGAAAACAAAACTGCCGATTACATGGCGTAGCAATAACTAATCTGGGCGTCTACAACCACTGATCTCTGTAAATTGGGATATTGGTAACCTTGGCTCCGTACTTGAAGCCATATATTGGACCTCCCCCCCCAAAAAAACAATCCCATCACCAATTTTTTTCAGATCATGCACAAATGTGTTGCATTAAAATGTAACTATAATAAGCGACATAACCCGAAAAGGGTGAGTGCGGAAAAGTGCGGAACCCTTGCAACTGTTCACTTTCCAAAACACATTTTTCCCTCATGCAAATTGATGGTAACAATATTTTAATTTTATAATGATGACCAACTGCTTTTATGCAAATCAAACTCAAATTGTCTTTCTGATTTCCTTTTGGCCGCATAATCCTATGCGGGTGTGGGTGGCGGGCGAACTTATGAAGCCTTTGAGTTTTCAAATGCATATTTAAATTTCTACTTAATATTGATAGATCCAATTTAAAATTGCAAGTTAATTATCAAAATAATATAGCCCTACTTTGATTAACAGTATGAACTGGTGTCAGGCTAACGAAGCACGCAAGGTTGTGTGCATGGGCTGTTCATGCATGCGTAAAGGTATACAAGATTGGTCGCAATGTTCAACAAATTGTCCGTAATTTCTCAAAGCATGAGAAGTCCCCACACTAATCAGGTCTGGAATTATTCTTTTTAAAACCGCAAAAAAAATGCAAATTTTATTTTCCACGTAAGTAACAGGCAGTTTTTTCTGTTTTTCCCACAGGGCTTTTTTTTAACCTTTTATAATTTTTATAAGTTTTTTTTTTTAGAAAACTTCACCCCCCCCCCCTTGAGTCAAATGGCGCGTCCCTTAATGTATTTGAGGTTGCGCGCGAATGGCATACCCCGAAATACAACTTCTGCTAAAGAGGTTCCTGGAATGCGATTGTGTTGTGTATACCAAGGTGTTCGCCGGATGCTTCACTCGTCTAATATGCATAGTTACTGTTGCGTAGCCAATCCTTTTTATAGAGATCAGTACTTACATGAAAAAGAATCTTAAAATTTTGTTGAGAATGTGGGGACGCACAATCTGGTCCCCATTTAAAGGGGCATTCGTAAAAATGTTCTAATTAGCAAATCATTGATGTGCTTTAAGTGCATTAAGGGGACTCCATCTAGACCCATGATTTCGTTTTTCGCGCGCCATGTTTAACGCTTTAATTTATTGGTAATAATGACAATAAATTATGTCAATTGTATTTATTTCATGCTGTTATGAGCCAATTATGGTAAGTCCAAAGCTATTTTTTAATATGTGACCTGCATCCACCAATGCCGGACAAAGTCGCCAGATTACTTAAGCAGAAAGAGCTCATGAACGTGGATAAATTGAAAGAAAACAAGATCTCCTAAGCAATATTGGTTTTTAATGGCAAAAGGAAGTGCATTGTTTCCCTGTGATGCATCATTTTAAAGCTTGTTTTATCAGCATTTCAATCTGAACATCTCTTGAAATGAAAAATTCCCTACTTTGTCCGGGTCTCGTGGGAGCAAGTCACATATTTGAGCGAGAAATTGCTGCGCGTCATAAAAAATCGGTTTGGGACCTCCATTTTGATTTACATTTTTTGGCCTGCTATGTGGCGACATTGATGTATTCCATCCATGACCCCGAGTTTTAGTATTCCAATGGCAAAGGGGGGCCGTAGGCACCAACGGGGTGTAAAAAATGCTCTTAAGTGTTAATCTCAATCGAAGTAGGCAAACTCACTTTATTATTAAAGAATTTGTTGAGTGGAAGACATTGCCTTAATTCGGCCTTGTTCTTCTACTTCAAATAATGTATCCTGTGTCATGAAATAGAGTCTCTGTGAATAAGTGCCCGGCCTATTGTGGTTCCGTATTGTTCACTGCACGCATTTATTTTACAGCAACCTTATACCGAGCCTATTCTAGCAAAGTCACGTTTATTCGTTTGTTGACATGGTAGCTGTAGGGCACTCTCTCATGGGGACCTTATTTTCGTTACACCGGTGTCAAGTAGACGTAGTCCGCCGGGGGCCATATTCCGGGCTCCGCAGACGACACGTAATCAAGCGTGAAACTATAATGTTGTGTGCAGAGTCAACTGAATCGAGTTGCTATGAGTCCGTGGACTATTTAAAAAACATCTAACATCGGTTTTGAGGTCGGCAACTTTATTCTCTAAATCTATCCTAGGTTTTCTTTGTGGTGAAGTTTGGTCTTCAATTTTTACCCTGCGCACGCACTAAAATTACAGTATACTTGGGTCATATAAGGCAAAAAAATGTTTTCAGTAGCAGCGCGCCATTTTGATTTTTGGATCCCTTTCAATCGCGTTTCGCTTTTTGTTTTATTTTACTGAGAAATATGCATTTTTTACACACAATTCATCGGAGATAGAAAATATTGCTTTTAAAAAATATGTAAGTGATCCCAAATCGATACGTTGGTGTTTAAACAGTCAAAATTTAAGAGTCAAATATGATTTGCCACTGTTTTGCGTTACTTTTGGCCGATTTGAGCCATTTCTGGGGGGGGGGGTCCTTTTAAAAAAATCGACAGAAAGGAAGAACACAACAGTATTCAAATACGTGTTATACTAAGTGTCCGTATGAACATTAATATTGTCTAATGACACAAGAAAAAAAGTTGGAAGGGCGATGCGTTAATTACGTAATGAATATTTATTTTATTTTACAACCGTTTCACTAATACTTGGGTCCATAAATTCAATCTGACTTATCGAGAGTTCATCGAAGAAATCCAAACTCTTGGTATTATGTCAATGGCGAAAAGGTCCGGAAATGGATAGGTGACGCAAATCCACAGTTTGCTAGATCCAACATCTAATGAAGAGGGTGGAAAAAACGCAGGGGACTTTTCGACGAACTCTAATAAAGTAATACTGTACGTATATCCCTTTATTGTTTAATACTTTTATTACCACGATTCGATAACGGAAATTGAACCATGAAAATTACGCAAGTATGCGGTATATACAATAGGGGGAGAATTCACAACAAACGACATCCGCATTTCCAGAATACAAGCACACGCATGGCTACTGAACATCTTTAAATTACATCCTCAACTATGCGTACAATTTTTCAAGACACCTTTGGAAATTATGCAAAATTAACTCACCATAAAATTACATTTTGTTTGTATTATCCCTTTAGAATGCAAATATTGTGCCACGGTCTTGAATGCCTGAAAAAGTACGATCGCTTCAACGTCAAGTGTACGAACTCCATTTCCATATGGTTGTTGGTACAGTTTTTTTGTCGACGTTGGTTAACGTATAAAACGACTGCATCGTTATATATCGATTTTCATCAATGATATTCCAGATTGTGATCTCCAGGGTGCGCATATGGAAGCACAAGTGTATCCTTTCTTCTTATCCCTAGATAAGGAAGCATTTGTTTATCGCCAAATAACACTCGTTACTGGAGATAACGCTTCCAGTTTAACGCAACATTTTCTGAGTACAAGAAAGCAAATTACCAGAAATTGCTGATGATGTACCACTTTCATTAAACATGCACAAACATAGTACATCAGTGACTTGTTATCGAAGAACTTTGGTCAAATGTTAGGGATACATCATCGACTTCAATGAATAAATCGAGGGTTTTATAATCAGAAGAACGTAACTCAACACTAAATAAATATTAACGAAATTCTGCGTTCATAATAGCTCTAACTAAAGTTTATATCCTTTTCTTACAGTACCATATACGAGCTTTTGAGATGTTGACATTTTGAGTAATGAATTGGTTTGCTTAGTAGAAATATTAAACTCTCATTTTTTCAAAAGCGGTATTACAGCAGAATTACAGAAAATTCCTTTAATATTTTTTTAGGTGATGTACGTCCTTCTGATTCTCAACCCTCGAAATATTTCCCCTCTGAAGAGTGCCCCCTGTGGGTCATCACATATTAGAGACATATCCACAGAAAAAAAAACGCTACCACTCTCGTACTACTACGGGTTCCAAAGCTTCTAGAAACTATGTGATCCTATAGGTTGAATCCTAAAGAAACACGCAAGCCCCTTCTGGAATTTCCTCTCATAAATGACAAAGAATTTGGTGTTTCAAACCGCAACATAATTGACGGTGTTTGGCACCACTTATTTCTGCACCGAAAGCCATGTGCTAATGTGCAGTTATACTCATTTTCAACAAGAGAATCTCACTGATGTTCCCAGAAGTCATTGTTCCGATTGGAAACCCCTAGACTACATCGAACTTCAGAATGTCATCTGGTTCGTGATTAAATAACCTGGAAGAGTCTTGCAAGAGCGTGCGGCTAGTATTGCTCCGATTTTCACCAAGATCTTTAAAGGTCCCCGGAAAATGCAAATAGATATTGATGTGGGTTTTGGTGTCCAGCCTACAATGAGGGACCAGAAAGCTTGAATATTTGGGTTGGCGATGACATCATTTGTTGTACCAGTGATTTCAGAAAGTAATAGCAAATTCCAGGTGACTGTTGTGACATTCATGCCACTGCCTGATTAATCAATAGTCACAAATTATGTCACTGGTATTGTATTTTTTTCTGTCCCGGTTATTGCAATGAATGTCCCACAAAGATTGGAGTAGGTGTACATCTCATTCCAAGCCTTTAACAATGATTGTCTTG
This sequence comes from Ophioderma brevispina, assembly GCA_023653785.1. Classification (NCBI taxonomy): domain Eukaryota; kingdom Metazoa; phylum Echinodermata; class Ophiuroidea; order Amphilepidida; family Ophiodermatidae; genus Ophioderma; species Ophioderma brevispina. The sequence goes on from JAMKCH010005904.1 coordinate 9,637, forward strand.
AGGCGGACGCCTGGTTTTTTTTTTTTTTTTTGTTTTCCGCGACCTCCGTCTATGGACCGCTTGGCCTGGGTAAGTTCTTGGGGACCGAACCCTATGCTTCATCCGGTGAAAACGACACAAGAACTCGGTCATATATATATCTCACAATCTAGATTTCTTATCAACTACGTCACATACAGTTGACAGCTTGGTAAAGTACAGGATGGTTGGTAGGGTACGCTGTTGGTGTACGGGTCCTAATGCAAGTTACAAGTTCTCAAATTATCTAAAGCACTATTAGCACCTTTTTTTGAAGAGCGCCCCAATTTTTCAAATTTTGTAGATTTTATCACGATTGCATTTGGCCTGGCTAGTAAACTATAACCTGTGGATGGTTTAGCTCGAATGTCTAGTGTCAACAAACGAAGGAATTTTGTACAGAATCTTATTATCGGGGATCCCCGATAATAATACAACGACTGCTGGAAACGGCCTTCAAATGTGAAATCGCCGGGAATTAGCGCCATGTACGGTCACCTCATCCATTAGTTTTTTTAATAGTTCCAGGCAAAGCCAAGTAGAGGTTTTTTTCTTCGGTGGCACTATTTCATATCATTGTACTGACATAACGTAGCATTTCCTGCTCTGCCGGTAAGTCCAACCTGGGATCCCATTTCTAAGTCCAAAATCGCTTATTTTGTGATAATACGCATTTTTTTAGCATTCTCGTTTCGCATGTATAGTTTCCTAGACAATTTATACCAACGTAACTGTGCACAAATATCAAATTTTTGAAATTGGGGGCGCTCTCAAAAAATGTGCTAATATTGCTTACTACCTATATGTCCTCAATCATCATTTATATAAAAAACTAAGGTATGCATGCTTAGAACCTCTTGTATACCCAATCTGGGCAAAAACAGTGCTTTATGGACCTCTCCAAAATACCCTTAATACCATATTAAAAATTTGGGCCAGGGGTCCCCCTCTCTAGGCACGGGCCGGCAATCGTAAATACAACCCTTATGACACCTGGGGGTGCATAGGTTTGTATTTACACACATGGAGTCTTATTATCTTACACAACACAAATGAAAACACTTATTTGGGCGTGGTTCCCCCCTCAAGGTCCTGCCCCGGCAATCGTCATACAACCATATGACACCTGGGGGTATATGTTTGTATTTACACACATGGCGTTTTTAATATTTCCTTTTACACCCTCATAGTATATATAACATTACAAGGAACACCATTGGGTTCCAACACAGATAACATTGCTTTTCGTGACCTTCGTCGCCACCAGTATCCGGTCGCCACCTGATGTTCATCGTCCCCAGGTTACTCAACTCCATTGATGCTCCTGTCACATTTTAGTTAATTGAAGGCTACCCATTACCTCCATCAACAAGACGCCGATCACTCCAGTGAGGCCTGCCTTTTTTCATGCGTTGTCACATAATATTCATTGTCACTTATTCTTTATTGAAGGCTAAGCCATTACATCCAACAAGACGCCGAGCGCTACAGTGAGGTGCCTGCCATTCGCATGCGTTGTCACATATTTATTGAAGGCTAAGCCATTACCTCCATCCAACAAGACGCCGAGCACTACAGTGAGGTGCCTGCCTTTCGCATGCATTGTCACATATTTATTGAAGGCTAAGCCATTACCTCCATCCAACAAGACGCCGAGCACTACAGTGAGGTGCCTGCCTTTCGCATGCATTGTCACATATTTATTGAAGGCTAAGCCATTACCTCCATCCAACAAGACGCCGAGCACTACAGTGAGGTGCCTGCCTTTCGCATGCATTGTCACATATTTATTGAAGGCTAAGCCATTACCTCCATCCAACAAGACGCCGAGCACTACAGTGAGGTGCCTGCCTTTCGCATGCATTGTCACATATTTATTGAAGGCTAAGCCATTACCTCCATCCAACAAGACGCCGAGCACTACAGTGAGGTGCCTGCCTTTCGCATGCATTGTCACATATTTATTGAAGGCTAAGCCATTACCTCCATCCAACAAGACGCCGAGCACTACAGTGAGGTGCCTGCCTTTTGCATTGCATTATCATCTACCATTGTGACATTAATGGTTGGACATTATAATTTGTGACATTTGGATGTGACACATTTTAATTTGTGACATTTGGATGTGACACATTTTAATTTGTGACATTTGGATGTGACACATTTTAATTTGTGACATTTGGATGTGACACATTTTAATTTGTGACATTTGGATGTGACACATTTTAATTTGTGACATTTGGATGTGACACATTTTAATTTGTGACATTTGGATGTGACACATTTTAATTTGTGACATTGGGTGTGACACATGTCTCTGGTATGAACCCACCAAAATCTATCTTACCTCTTCTGCTGATGAAATAAATGTGGTTGCACATAATAATAACTGAGTTTACATGGCTGTATTATTGTTTTATTTTTCTCACACCAACCCCCATACGTTAATATTACCATTCGCTATGATGTGAGATACAGCCAGACATGGCATTGTAATAATAATAGAAACACAACTATACCCAAGTCTGGCGCCAGCATGTATCACGACGGATTAATTTAATGAAGAAGTAATTTGAATAACTCACTATCATCTTGCAAAATTCTTTCCATAAAATCTACAATGATTCCTAAATGCGCCAATATATTTTGTAACGCCAAGTTGATCAATTTTAATTAAATAATCCGTCAGTCTAGTCGTTTTACATGAACGGGCATACCTCGTTGTAACAATCAATTGTTGAAGGCTACCGCGCTTGCGCAGAACGCCCAAACAAGGAGGAAGAAGCACAAAATGGAGGACCTATGCAATCACGCAGTACTACAACTAGATAGCATACGCAATGGTGTCGTACACACACACAAAAAAAATATGACCTAATTTTCTATCTCGCCAAAGCACAGCATAATCATAGGTTTCTACTATGAAAACAACATTCCAACATAATCTACACACTCCTGCGGTTTTAATTATGAACTAGTTTTAGATCATACGAAAAAAATACCCCAATATTTACTTCAATTTGGAGTAAACATCCGTAGTATCTCAGACTGAAATCAGCAAACGACAACAAGGCATTACTATGCAATTACGGTAGGAGCTTCACTTCACCTGCGCGAATGGGCTTATACCGACACAAGAAATTCTGTCAGGTTATCGGATCGCTTGTCTGTTCAAGCGCAAAAACCTGAGATGTCTAGAAGCGGAGGGTATACCAAACCATCCCCCATAATTGTGGAACTGCATGGAATAATTATTTTGGAAAATAACTGATGGTTAAAATTCCTCATGAAAAAAAATGTCAACGATTTTAACGGAAAGATTCTGACTCAATCATTCGCTCCTGCTGACAGTCATGGACATTACATTTTACATGGCGAATTTCATATTTACATCAAAGTAAGTTAATCAACGAATTTGACCACATTCGATTAGCGACAAAAACTATGTCTAAAACTGCCTTACAAAGGCCAAGATTTTGAGTATTTTGACTTCCGTTATAAACGTAAGATGTAAGTAAAATACACAGTTCCGTCACATTTGAGACATTTGCACAACAAAATGAAGAGAAATAACCACTCATCTCTAGTCTTCCCTATCATACGTAAACATAAATGATTACGAAACCTAATCGGCCTGCTTGATTAAGCCTGCTAAACATAAATAACAAACTTGCCCGTTCCCAATGTATTTTACCCTTTGAACTGGTAAAATTGGTCTTGTCGTTGTGTTTTATTCGTTAGAGCCACCCCCCCCCCCCCTCCACTAGTTTTCCTCGCAGGTTGGTGTACAGGTTCCTAATGGACGAGACGATGGAAATTTCGCGAATGGCAGGATCGTCACGCGTGGGCGATGCTCTGATGGTTGGGCTTATAATATATAGGCCATCTACAGGTCGTGTGTACTTCTCATGAATAAGTCATACTGAGCGCGGCAGGTTTTAAAATGAAAACTACTACTAATTGTACTACTTGTACATAATATTATTATTTATCAACTTAGCACAATTTCTCAAGTCCCGTTTCAGTCTACTGGCGATTGTAGCGCCGTAGTTGTTAAAGCGGCACTGGCAACATTTTCACAAATATGAATTTTCCCCCTTCAATTTGGCTCTCAACTGATATCTAGGCAATGGGAAAAGAACCCAGAGATTTATTTACACACATAAAAAGACATATAAGGACATTGAATGAGGATAAGACATAACCTTAGTCAAACAAAATGGTATATGCCATGAATAGTGTTGGCTCGTACTCAATGATATTAAAACCACAAAGGTTGGAGATTCACGATCAACAGTGTGACATAGCGTGGGCAAACCTGCATACGGCGTGGTGTTCTTGTTGTTAAACGCCATTTTAGTTGTCTGCTGAACTTTAACGTCGCCGGGCGACGTTAAATTATAAAATCGTTGTGTTTACCCTCAGGAAGCATGATTTGGTCGTAATCATTTCGGGGCGGTGAGGGCTTGGCTTTGGATTATAAAGCCTTACAGCCATGCAAAAAAAATACGATTTTGAAAATCTTGAGGGCGCGCACATTTTTCAATGTGCCCGTGGTCTCTTTAAAGCAATAATAGCACATTTTTTAAGGGAAACAATAGCATGGAAAAAAAACTTCAGGACATTAATGAAGGGGAACCTTACTGAAAGCACTTCAACATATTTTAAAAGAAAAATTGGGTGTTTACATTTTGTAAAAAGGAAGAAGTAATTCAATTATTTTTCTCTTAGGAGCTACATTATCAACTCAGTGTTGCTGCATATTTAACTATTGTTATCGTATATTCTGTGATAATACCCGGGTATTCATCTTTCACTTGTAAATCAATAGCTAATGCCAATCTGAAGTAAAATGTCTGAATACATGTGTGGCGAAGAGATATATCCTCCGGGCTCACAGCTCCGGGACAATGGTGAACAATATGGCCCCATCGATGCAGTGACTCTTACAGCAAACATTAGTTTCACGCTTTATTCCGATTTTCGTCTATGGAGCCCGCACTATGATACCTGCCGGACCATGATTACTTTCACACAGTCTGAATGCTTTTGAATGTATAAAAACAGCATGGCTAGATACACTGCTAAATACTGGCTGGATGTCCGCACCTTGATTTACCGTGGCAGGAATTGCCAGAACTTTCACGAAATAATGATTTTTTTTTAACTGGTCTTACAGAAGATCGGCGATCGTAGAAAATATTCAATACAATGTACAGAGGCTCTCAATACAATCTACAACGAATCAATGGCGTTTATACCAGCACATAGACCCGTCTACATATAGGTACAATTCTCAACAATTCCATCACATCACTTCCATTTTCCTATCTCCATTTTCTTCACACCCCATTCCCTCCTTACAATACTCCTTCTTCCTCCTTATCCCCCTACGGCAGATGCAATATATTTACAACAAACCAAGATGTAATAAAGACTGTTACGAATTCTCCCTCTATCCAGCTTAATAGAACAATTACTGAGTGGAATCTTCTACCAGCTACTGTTAAAATGGCAACGCGATTTAAATAATATCAAAACATGCTTGCATGGACTCGCTAGATATTAGGAACTTAGTGAAGCGCGCCCACACTCAAAATTAATTGCTGCCACACTTTGACTCGGACAACTGTACCGTTATAGTTAGCGGTACAGTATCAAGCAGAATCAGAAGCAGATATTTTATTGGAGGTTTAACCAAGTCCCATATCCGACTGTCCTCTACCGTTATTTATACATAAAAATCAGAAACTACCCTTAATTCTTCACCTTCAATGGTTTGGAAAAGGAATATTTTGCTTATATGAATATAAATTCAGATGAATTTCTATTGCATGATTTGTTATACACAGCATGGCTTGTTGAGGAAGCGGGGGGCTCTCCGTCGGTGCTGCTAGCTCTGATAGAGAATACTTCTGAACGAAGACAACCTGACAAGATGATACAGCACTATCTGAAAGTATTTTTATATTACACTAGAACTAAATCTCAACCAAACGTAAGTTCAACGCCCAAACCTTTACTTGGCAGGTTTTGATGTCACGTGAGAGATGTGTGTTTATTTGGAATATGGAATTCGTTTTATTCACGTCTCTCTTCGACCAAGTCAAAGAATCCCATGTTTTGTGCCTACAGGTACAAACATCAAGTATTGTATTAAACCTTGATTTGTCATGTGGCGATTGACTCATGCGGTAGGCCCATATGACCTTGAAAAAAGTCTGAGTGCACCAATGCTTGTGCTTTATAGGCAACATGACCTGTTGATTCCAATCTTGATGATGCAACTTTTCCATCATTGAGCATTTTGAGATATTGGAAGGGGTAAATTAACTTGGGGGATTGTAAAGTTTCACACGGGGTTGACATATGATTAGCATGTTCATCTTGTTCAAAAGATTAAAAAATTATGCCAAACTGTACCTTTTTAAATCCTTAAACCAGATGAACCATGTCGCTAATACCTGTTACAATTGACCTGTTAATTGACCCCCTCCTATATCTCAAATGCTCAATACAAAAGTTTGCATCATCCAAATTTGGGCTCAGCAGGCATGTTGCCTAGCAAGCACCAAAAGATTTCGTACACACTCTTTGGAATGGTCATTGCAAGGTCTACCATGCGTGGTTTTTGTTTACCCGCGGACTAATCACGTGAATCTCGGATTTCATGTAATAGAGGGTCATTTCCCATATTTGGCCAAAGTCGGCCATAAAATGAAACGATGGCACCTTTAAAGTTCATATTTGTCTATTTATATAGGTCGGAGGTCAAGTCGATACTGACAACGAGTGCCGGGCGTTATTATAAATAGTTGCGGACAAACGAAAATAAACGTCTGCACAAAGAGCTGTTATGAATAAATTATTGTTAACTACTCCTGACGCAAGCTGTTTGGTTGTTTGTTTGTTTTTTAATCAAGAAATGATTTTGTTGTGAACAGTCCGGTGTTTTTGTTGCCGATAGAATGGCCAAATTCGACCAGGTAGAGTCCCCAATGCGTTCCCATACTGCAATATACCATGTCCATGCATGGTCATGTTCGATAAACAAATTTCCCTTTCAAGTGTGGCGTCTAAAGCACCATATCATAGTTAGATTTTTGTTATGCGGATTAACACATAAAAAACACATTAAAATGGCTTTAGATTCATTCAGTTTGTTAAAATAATAAATGTTTTAAAATACACTTTTTATACATTTTTGAAAGCAGGAGCATATGCGTACCATTCATAAAAAAAAAAAAACAAAAAAAAACCTTTCTGACTCCCCTTTGTTATTCGCCTACATATATAGCGCCACCTTGGCCCTATGTTAAATATACTGTTACACGCCACCTATAGCTGTATTCTTTCTACAATGCTAGTCTTTTTTAGACATGTTACTGCCCTATAGTTCGCTCTTGCACTCACCTATCACTGTATCGTCCATGCACATTTGATGTTGTTGCGGTAGCAGTTCTATCTTTCCTATGAGTCAAAGATCTTCTCATATGCTGTGCATGTGAAAGATAACGACAACATTTAAAATTATAGTAACATCACAGGGATACTTTCCTAATTTAAATGAATGACATCACCAACATCTCTAACACACAAAATAATCTATTGCAGTGACACAAACATTTTTCTTCAAAACTCATTAAGGCACTTTGTAACAACATGACATGACTCATGAACTCGCAAACATTCACTGACTGGTTTCGGGCTAACAAACTTTCTCTCATGCCTTTAAAAACTCAATACATGCCTTTTCTCTACACACAACACTAATCACAACAAACCCTTAACAATTAGATAACCAAACAATCTCCCAGGTATACTCAACCAAATTTATGGCATCACAATCGACGACAACCTAACATGGAATGAATGAACCCATCATCAACTCGTTACTACCAAAGCGTCTCACGCAATTGGTACAATACAGAGTAAACATCCACCTTCCAGACTACACCTAAAAATCACTTACAACAACACTAGTTCTCCCATAACTTAGCTACTCGAACATCATCTGGGCCTCCAACTAGCATTCACGACTCAACAAACTAAACCTCTCAGCGAAATGGACTATTCGCACATACACAAACTCAACCCCCAGAACTCACACTTGCCATTATTCACTCACTGAAAACACTTAAATTAGAGAACCTCAACCACTCAACAGCGCTCTTCATGTTTGACTATCACAACCATCATTTACCTCCGAACTTTAGCAATTACTTTACCACAAACAAACAAATCCACAGCTATAACACCAGACAGCCGACAAACGTCCCATCTTTCCCTCCCAAATTCTCCCCTGAAAGCACTTTATCAGTTCACGGCGCAAACTTTGGAATGATCTTCAAATCCATCACAACAATTACAGACAAACACAACTTTTAAAGCTCAACTGTAAAAAACATTTATTCACCATAATTTCTTTTTTAAATTCCTCCCCATTCCTTATTTCTCTCCTCACTTAATTCTTCTCTATTTCTATCTCTATTCTTACTTTTTCTTCACCTCTACCTCTGCTTCATCTCTTCCCATTATCAATAGTATTACATACCTCAGGCAAGACATGTATGAAAGTCTGTCCCTTCTTGTCCAAATTCCCGTATCCTGTATTCCGTTAATGTGTTTGTTTAGCTTAGCTATATTGTTTGTTTTTGGTTTGTTTTTTGTTATGTATATTTACCTAGTATATTCTATATCATCTCTTACTTATATCATTATTGAGTATATTTTACTTGTATGTAATCCAGGGCCAGCAATACCATAAGCCCTAATCGGGTTGTCCATTACTGGTCCTAGCCTATATCAATATCCCTCACCTGTTCATCGTAGTACAGTTTAACAATTGATTATGTATTATTATATAATATACTGTAACTTATACCTTCTGTCACTACGATATGGTTTTTATGCTGAATAATTGATCAATAAATTGATCTAGAACTATAAACAACAGGACACAAAAACGATATAATCGATTAATAACAAAACAAACGTGGTTTCAAGAATATGTAAACGTATACAATGACATTACTCCTGTCGCTTATTATCACTCGTGGCCTGATTCAGGATCCTATTAGGCCAGCTTAATGCTGCCAACGTTAATATTACGCTGCAGCGTAATGCCTCTATTAATTGGTTTATAGACAAATCCAACCAGCCAATAGGTCAGAATTGAACCGCATTAACTGGGGGCCTCCAACCCAACCTACCCAAATCGCTTTTGTACGATCTTACCACGCTTGATTAAGTATAATTCAAAATCCGCGCTTAATCTTCACATTTGGGTGAATTCACGCAGGATGAACCCCACTATGGCTGCCAGTGAGGATGGAATGTGTAAACTGGATTAGTGTAATTTTGGTAAATGAACTAATTGAGGAGGCATTGCGCTGTCCAGGGACGTAATCGTCGCACAATCCAAAAGACTTCGCACCAGTCAGCTCCAGAGGGTGTATTGAATCTGTTTGTAATCGGAATTGAAGACCTGAGCGGAAAAAGTTACTGCGTGCAATTAATTACGATACAAATCACTAAATCTAGGTTTGACTTGACACTAAGTGTAGCAAGGGTTTTTCACTCCCGTTGGTGCCCCAGGGGTGGGGGGGGGGGTCATGTGACCCCCCTAAGGAACCACTTTCCCTAGGGAATTTTTGCACAAATTTTATACCACATGTGAAGGGGCCTAAGACAACCCCAAATCAGCAATAAACCATGACATTGTTTATTTTGGGTGCAAATTAGGGGCAAAACATTGTTTTCAAACACTCGAAATTGGCAAAAAGACGGAAACTTCTAATGACCTTGCGCTTACATCTAAAATTTTGAAAACTTCTTTATTATGTTTTTGATATCTATTCTAGAAGACCCAAATTCCTTCTAAAACCAGCAGTTTTATGGAACCTTTATTTTCCGGGTGTTGCAAAATACACTCATTCTTCCATAGAATATTGTACAGTACGGTTTGGGCAACGTAACAGGAAGAATTGTTTGATTTTTTTTATTTTTTTTATTTTTTTTATTTTTAATGTTACTAATAATAATTTTTTTATTTTTTTTGAAAAAAAATTACAAATCAGCAAAAAAAAATGCTTTGGTTCTTCTCGGTTTCTTATTCTATTTTGAAAAATATTCTCAAATGACTTCCGTTAGTGCCCAAAATTTCGGCGCAAAATCCCACGCGTAAAGCGGCCACGCGAAACAAATTTGGTGGTCCCGAGGAAACCCCCCCCCCCCCCCTTGGTCACAAATTAAGTGTTAAGTACTGTGTTGCACTCAATTGTGTAGTGCCCTTTTCTGATAGTTAAAAACATCTCCCTATTTCCTAAAATCCACAAAATGGGACTAAACAATCTCTAACCCCCTTATTG
>JAMKCH010005905.1:0-32058 GCA_023653785.1 Ophioderma brevispina
CCGTCACTATTCCCTTTTTGGGCCAACATTTATTTTTCACTACACATATAAACGATTTTAAAAACAAAATCCGCTCTCTATAAAAAGCGCAGTGTTTCCGAGTATCATCTTTAAAACGTGATGCTGATCTCGTACCTACTTCAAATCCATAAACAAACCAAATAACTTTCCATTAAATAAAAACAAACACATTTTACAAAAAACAAGGTTTTTTACCCAAAAAACCTTTAAGCTAAGATTACACCGACAATATCTAGGGTGTCCAAACACCAGCACCGGACGGAATTTGTACGTACAATTTTCACCGGCCGAAATTGCCCGACATTTAAGGAGATCGCGAACAAAAAAACGGCCCCAAAATGGCCCTAGTAAAAGTATATACTGTCTCTACTATACGCGACCAATAAAGAGGCGCAGCAGTGAGAGGTTGTGTGGGTCAGAGTTGTTCCTTAATATTATAACAAGTTAGCGGCTGTGAATTGAAGACTCAAATAATGATCATCCCATTGAATCAATCTTAATGCTCAGTACTGTGAAAAGGCTTCCTTGTTTTGCACTCTGGTGTAGTAATGAAGATGAAACTGCTGTCATTGCGTTTTCCTTCAGTGGCTGACTGCAGCAAAGTAAATTGTTTGTGGATGTGGGTTTTTCATTGTCAAATCACATCACAGCTAAATGCACTACTGTGCAGCTTGTCTCTTCCTCGCACAGGGATAATATAGTGGGTTTTAATGTAATGTCTCTCTAATTTAGTTTTTCAATATAAGACATTTCCAAAGCATAGCAAATTGTTTGTGACACATATTAATAATACTCAACATTGTACATATTTATGTCTCGTACTTTGACCTCTAATCAAATTATTGACCATAAAGTAACAGCGCTCTCTTTTTCCGCTCTCTTCTCTCACTCTCCACTCTCTTCCTTGTCTCTCGGTTCTCCCAGTAAAGCATAAGTAAATTTCGAGTTGCACTGTTATAAAAGATAAGACAAAGGACATCGCCGGATAAGTAGAGCGGAGGCCCTCTATAATCATGATGGTTATATTTCACCATCAATTTTTGAGTTGGTGTTTGACAACCTTATCATGTATGCCAGGTGTTTTTATCCCCAAAATACACTTGTATCAAGAAAAAATGGAAAAGTCTGAGAAACTTCAGTGCAATGGTTCAGGAAAAAGCCAAGCTAAGAGCAGGTCGCCATTTCAATGACCATTTATTCCTTGGTATATGAAAGAAACAGGAAATGTTGCATAGCTGCCCCCTTTTTCATGGAGCTTGTAAGTACCGTCTATAGATAGACCTTTTGTCCTTCATAATATACAAGAGGCACATGAGCAGCCCTTTTAACAATACCCAAATACCTATTAACTTCTGCCGCTAAGATTTGGATTACATAACCGTCTCACACCAAGCAGACCTGGAATACAACACAATGCCCCATATCGCGCTATTTATATCACTAGCAAGTTAACGACACTAAAATTACAATTCCCATGGCGCCGTTCGATAGCTTCCATTCACCATTGTATTGATGTGCACATCATTCCCTGTATTTTAGTATGATTATATATGATACCCAGCTCATGCATGGTCAGCTTGTTAAGCATGCGCTCATCCGATACTTACTGAACAGAGCCCTTGGTAGATTAGCATGCCTTACCGCATAGTGATGTGGTATGGTTTGTATGTAAAAAGTTATTGTTTCTTCTGGCAATTCCATTTAGTGTTTTCCGCCCCCCAGAAAACAAAAATGCAAAATGAGGTCTTTCCACCCCCAGGAACCAGAACGCCCTCACATTATGTTGCTAATAATATAGCGCACATCCTGCAACTCGGGCATGTGGTTTTTGGAGGGGAAAGGGTTCAAATAGGGAAATTTTAATTACCCATGCTTGTCTTCTACTTTACACATAAAACCCGACTTTTTGGGGAATTTATGTAAAGTGTGATTTTTTGAAAACCCGCAAAAGGTAAACTTTGAACATGTCGCCTTTTATTATGCCAAAACGTTTCAAGTTCATCCCTTCTCATGAAAAGATAGGAGCGCGTCTTCATTCCTTATCCGGCGATGCCCTTTCATCTGAGAAAAATAAGTACAGCCTTTCCTTCTCTATCATCTATTCTGCCTGTATCTTTTTCTTCTGTCCTCTTGTTCTATCTCACTCGTTCTACTCCTCTCTCCAGGGGAATAAACAGGGGTCACTGAAAGATGGAGAGAAGAAAATAGATTGTCCTGGTTTTGATGGTGCTTTTGAGGCAAATTTTCCTGGTGGGAGGTTGAAAATTCCTGAGTGGGCAGGGCAAAAAAGTGGCCGTTTTAGAAATATGATTTCCAGCTTTTTCCGGTCAAAGTCTCTGGGAGGTGCACTGACTCGAGGTAAGAGAAATTGCTCCCCGGCTGAAAAAAGGGAAAAACATGAATAACATTGTTTTTTTACCCGATTGTTGAGGGATGGCTACCCAACTTGGCCTAATTTTGGGGCCAATTTAAGGTAACATGGGGCTCATCCATGTGCTACAGGCATTTGGTCCTGGTGAGGCACTCATCAGGGGACTTGATTGCTTGGTACACTCCTTTGTGCTTACAATTATTAAAATGACAAAGTAAAACTTTCTGACATCTGAAGGCTATAGATTTTCATAAAAGTCTTCAAATAGTGAGCATAAAGTAGATTTACATGAGTTCATCACTCACATAATATGACATACACCCAATCGAGTTTACATGTATTTGGTAGATACACATTTTTGAGATGGACTGTGTGCAGAAATATTGAACATGTCAGGGCATAAATAATGAATGATAGATTCATGGTATATTGAGGGAACTTAATGCAAAGCCTTTAATAGTGAATGCTTGCACTGATGCAGTGAACAGCATGAAGCTGTTTGTACAAGTGTGGGAATTTTATTACCTTTGGCAGGTGCTGCATTTTGTCTTCAAATTGCAGTCTTTTCTGTTGGTTTTGTTTAAATATTTTCTTCAAATTATTAATCTAAGGAAAAAAGAGCAGTATCATCTATTTTCTAAAGTATTTTTTTATTGGGGGAAATGGAGGTATCGGTTTTTTGATCATTCATTATTTTATTAACAATGAAACATTGCGTTTAGAGAATTGGTAACAAGCAATTGTTGGTATAAATGGTATGTATTGCTTTCAAAATTACCCAGTTGTAGCTCGAATTTCAAGATGAGATTCATTTGTAGATGGCATTTGTTATTGTATGTCGACCTCTATCAAGTATGAACAAGAGAATGTTGTGATACTTTCTTGCAGTCATATTTTTACTCGGTGCTGTCCGTTTGGATCTCCAATCCATTACATTGAAATATTTGAGTACAAGTGCTGAAAATTTGATATGGCATTTATTGCAGGTGCAATCTTCTTGGTCTCTTCTGAACTTTTGTGCAGTGACAGGGGCATAACAACGTTAGGTGTTGGGGGAACACATGCAGTCCACTGTGGATCATTTTGGCCCAATGTGCCTCATCTTGACCCAAGTTTTGACAAGACAGGAAAACATAAAATCATGAAATAATTCTGCTTTTATATTGCGCCCAGTTTCATCCTTAAACATGTCTTGACTGCCTGAAAACAACTCGCTTGTCTATCTTTTTTAGTCCTGTCTTCATTGAGTAATCTTCTTTTCCTCGGTTCCCTTGCCCCTTTCCATTCCTAGACTTCCCTTCCATCTCTTTCTGTTCCCTCTTCGCTTTATTCCCTTCCCTTTTCGTCCTTTTCCCTCGTGCTATCCTTTAAAACAACCTACCATGTAGACAAAATTGCAACAATCCACAATTCGATTTACAGGTCGGACTACCATTTTATTTTGATGTTGTATAGCGTTGGTAACTTGTCATATTACTCAAAGGGATGGGGCTGGGTTATTTCATGTAGGAGACATTGGTGTCTTCTGAACATATACACATCACACAGCAAAGTATTTGGCAATATGTTGGTAATGAAAGCATCAACATTAACTGCGATTTCCTCAGCTAGCAAGAGGTTAATATTGATCTTCATAAAACTGCTTTCTCACCACTCAAAATAAATTGGCTGAAGAAATGAATAAAAGAAACACACTATAACTTTAGTGATCTTGTCCTTCCCATCAAAATGAAAGCAATATATATCATGTCATCTGGATCGAGGTACATAAATCTCAGTATAAATTTTCGTTATATTGGCAAAAAAACAAGTGTTTTTTATTAAAGTAATAAGACCTGATCTTAGTTCATGAGTGCAGTAAAACCTAACCCCTGACCTCCGCAAATATTCCCGACTGTAAGGAGGTGATTGACCATGTGCGGTTGGATTAGAGACTGTAAAATGACTTCAAAAGTGAGATCTGAAGTGAGATTCAATTTCAAGAGGCTATTCCAGGTAGATTGCCACAAAACATATGAGTAGATAGGTTTCACATTTACGTGTCATTATGGACAATTTCTGTGTGGTATGTATTTGTGAATGTGTGTGTGACTGCAAAGTTTGTACCTAGTAGGGATCATTTGTGGCGATTTTTCCCAACAGGAGGTCACAGTGACATTCCAAAGCTAATTGATATTTCTTTCAACAGGTACCAGTCCTGTACCCAAAATGTGTTTATGGAATAGAGCATATGATAATTTTAATGGTATTCTATTAAAGACCACATGTCAACCAATAACATTTTAAGATTCATTTTAAGGGATGTGGTCATTTTAACCAATGATTGCAAAAAAAAAAAAAGAAAACACTTAAAAAAAAAAAAAAAAACCAACACAACACACAAAACATGCACATATGCATGCACACGCCATGCGTCATTACATTCATATGCACAAAAATAAGAAAACACAAGTTTACAACAATAAATACCATAAAGAGCACAGTAGACCAATGTGTAAATTAATATCCATTAACATTAATTTGGTGTGTGTTGTGTGTATGCGTGCACGGGTCATGTGCATACGTGTGCATACGTGTGTGTGAATGTAACTAAATCTATGTACCTTTTAAAAGGCATGTATAGCAGAAGTGAGACCAAACTAATTTTTGTTCAACCATCAATTAAACTTAAAACTAACGGGTAATTTTTAAGGAAGGGGATTGTGAGAATTGCCAAGCAAAATTCAGTTCTTCAGATATGAAAAGAATACTTTTTAATTCATCAGCATTGTCAGTTTTTGAGTCAAAAAGAAAATTAGGATAATCCATTGAAGTTCCATTTGTGAACAGTCACAAAACTAATTATCTCCTTAATGAATTTCTTAACAGATACATGCGAATTTTTTTACAAAAGGTTATAATTTTTTCCAAAAAAAAAAATTGAGCATGAACAGCACAGTTGGCTATCATGCCACTCAGTCTCCTAAAACTGTCAGATTTGTACAAATGCCATTTGTGCTCACATATTAAAAACCGATGAATTATACACAAAAAGAACAACATTTGGAAACGATACGTTTGTCAACCCCACAGACATTATGACTCCGGATCAATCAAGTATTTTAAGTCTTAATTTACTAATTTTTTTGTATTTCCTAATATTTTCTTAAAGGGGAAATATTACAGCTTGTCATATATTGTATACTCAAGGAAACTGACACATGGGTAGACGGCAAGCAAATACTGTATAGGCAGCCAAGTTGTATTGAGTCATCTGTCAAGGCCGTTACTGCAGGCCAACTACAACTTAAGTGAAACTTAACAAACTTAAGTGAAACTTACCAAAGAAAATTAGTCCTGTTTTAAATGGAAGCAATCACCTACACACGTGATTGCATATCTTTTTGTTTTCCCACATTCATATACCTCTCCAATGTAATAGGGTTAGTTTTTGGTAGCAAGGGATAATAAGCTGAGTCAGACATTTTGAAATATAATTTTTGAGTATTCATTAAAAATAGTTGACTACACCTAAAGAGGCTCTATTCCAAAGTTTGTGATGAATCACATTTTTCGTTTTAATGCATTAAACATTTATGTTAGCATAACAGTACCATCTTAAGAAATACTGTGGTTTTACATAATCCCGATCCAAAGGTTATAACAAAGTGTTATTTTATCTATGAAGGATATCAATTTGAGCTTAGCTATTTCACACAGTATTAGTATGTGGACAAACATGTATTGCCAAAACATGATTTGTTAGAACATTGAGGGTGCTATCCTCAGGAAATCTCTGAGTCTCCTTTTAAAAGGGAAATTGTCATGAGTCTGAATATTCGAAAATTTGTTATGGGATGGACAGCTTAAGTAGCGTAGATTACATATAATCAAAATAAGTTGAAAATTGTCCACATTTGTTGAGTATTTTGCCCTTTTAATTTCCCGCCCAATAGCTTACTCGAAAACGATTCCGACAAATCCACATCGCCAGCAAATGGTGACGTCAAAGTGATGACCATCCATAATTTACGTCGTGTTGACCATCATATCGCAGTGTTGCCACTTCAATAATAATTAAACACAACGAAAATGAAAAAAAATATGTCATTCTGTAACTTTTTTTTCTAATTTTATTATTACTTTCATTAATCCATCATATTAAAGTGTCCAATAACATTCGAGTAAACACGAGTGTTTTGGTCATCACTTTGACGTCACGAGTTGGGCGCTTTTGATCAATGAAGCCGTGGCAAAAATCGCCCCCGTTTTTGTTTAATTTCAAAAAAGTAAAAATTAAAATGCATCTATTTTGTTATTTTACTCAAATTGTATTATTTTTTCGGGAATTCGTGATGTACTGGACATATATTTTATGAATGTAAGTCAAACTGAGCTTGACAAAAATCTTGACATATTTCCTTTAAAGCACATTTTTTATCTTCTGAAGAATTAGTATCCCATAAAAAAAAATATTCTTTAAATGGTACACTACCTATAGGAATAAAGTGTAAACATACACACAAACTACTCACACGCTCTCTCTCGATCCTCTCTTTCTCACTCTCTCCTTCCCCTCCTCTCTCCTCCTCCCTCCATCTCTCTCCCTCTTCTCTCTAACTTCCACACAATGGCTGCGCCCGACCTCTTTTTCTGGGGGGTACAACGTGGGTAAAGTGAAATCTGGGGAGGCAAAAGTGAAATTCTGGGGGGGGAAATATGAACTTTAAACCAATTTTTGGCCCACAATCGCTGATTTTTGGTCCCAAATTTTGCCAAAATCCTTCATTTTTCTTTCGGCCGGGTGGGGGGGGGGGGCCAAACTGGGGAAAGAAAAAAATTTAGGGGGAAAAAGCCCCCCCCCCCCGTGGTGCTGCCACTGCCCAACACATTCACATTCAACCTAATATTAAAAGGGCACAAAATAATGCCATTAAACACAAGAATCCATACATAATAGACAATCGGGTGCGTCGCAAGCCTGTTGGTTTCAGGACGACATGCGAAAATACAGCCTTTCTCTGATATCAAAATCGATACTACTCCGTAATTCAGGTGGGTCTCAAAGACGATCGGAACACGCACCTTTAACATGAATATTCATGTTTTATTCCAGATTCCCCTCAAAACATTTTTCAGAGGGGCCCGATGCCCCCCACCGGCTATGCCACTGGCACCCATCTCTATATAAATCTATTATAAAGATAAAACTCATACACACCTGGACAACAACCCGGTAATGACATCATTATCTGTCCGCCATGTATATATTACGGTGTTTTCTTGGTCCACCTTGTAATTGAGCGACTCATATTGCTATTAATATGTCATATAAGGTATATAGTGTCCATTAATCAAATAGGCCCATCTCAGCAGTTTGTTAATTATGTAATCTTAGCTTTGGACATAAGTTTACCATAACCTTAAATCAGTTGGACCATAGGACACCTTCTCAGAAATTGACTAAACATTTATTAATTTGGAAATATATGAGTGATCCTTGATCATGTCTTCTAGAGTAAATTGACACTGCTATTCACTACATTGGCTAAAACTGCAAACAATAGGGTTTAAATGTTTTTGTTATTAATAGTCAATATTTGTTGGTGTGGGCCTACTATTTGGGTAGTAGAAACTGCATATTTTTTTCTTCATTATTTATCTATTTAGATATGATTGAATACATGGCTGTCTATCTTTCACTCGATATTTTCAGGTTGTATTCTTTGCACAGACAGAAATGGTTAAAAGGTCCTAATAGATGCTCTGAAATTTAGTACTGATACAATCTATGTGATAATTGTACTTTGCACTATTAGCCAGATAATACTTTAAATGTTCATACTGAAGCACATCACATAAAAGATAAAAATGTCATATGTATTCCATCTTCTATAATATAATATCATTAAATGATACCAACAGTGCAATTTAAGGAAGCAATCTGCTGACTCCTTTCATTTTAATAGGATTTGTGACACAAAAAATCAAGTGTTAGAAAATTTTACATTTTACAAAATATTGCAATTTATTGGATGAAAAAATGGAACATAGTATAACACAGACTGCATCTGCAACAAGTGAATTTTAATTAGTTTTCCATTTCTGATGTGAAATGTTTTGTGATTTTTTTAACTGTGTTTCATGTTACAGTTGCGTAGATATATGTAGAGCAAAATTTGGAGTGATTTAGTTTACATTTCCCCAAATTACACACAATTTTTGTTATAAAAATAGTATTTGTCAATTCAAATCTTGACTTCAATATTTCACCCATGTCATCCACTGAGTGTTAGTTATCTCAGCCCCTGAATACTGTCAAAAGGGAATTCATATCAATCTGATAACTTTTGAAGGAAGTAAGAAATAGGACACGCAAAATGACTTGGTTCAAATTTGCTGGCGGTTTTCTTATGTAAGGTATAATCTTACACAGTAAAATTCCACTTGGATTATTAAAATATGGCAGCTGTGTTGTGGACAAGCCATGGAGGATGCCTCGTGTTTGGATAACTTTTAAATTTCAAATATAAGTTGTATAATGTTCAAGTGTGCCTTGCAAAGACATGCTCGGACATGACCTTCAAGTGGATTTTGTGTGCTTTTGGCAGCACTGGTTTTGCTCAAGAATTCACTTAGGTATGTTATGGTATACCTGTTCAGCAAATGAACTAAATAAGGCAGAGGCGGAGATTTCAAATTGTATAATATTTGGTGTATTAATTTAAAATAGTTAAGTAAAATTAAAGATAGACATCTGAACTGCTTAATTCCGAAGTTTGACATGAATCAGATTTTTTGTTAAAAACTTTGGTGAACTAACTAACAACAAACATAGGTACATGTAAAATTTGGATTCCGGAATTTATAGAAGTTGTAATTTTCTATATGAACTAGGGCATCTGTGATTAGTATGTACATGCAAAAAACATGATTTGTTAGAAAATGAGGGCGCCAAGCTCAGGAAATCTGAATCGGCTATTAAGTAATTGGAAACTTGTGATTCAGGCCTGTAGTTGGCATTATATAATTTCAGGAAGAAATAGCACTTTCAAAAAAAATAGGGGACAAAACAAATACAAACCAGCACTCTTTCAATGAACACTACATACACAAACACACCTATACACATAAACACACACCCACATGCTTACATACCCTCACACACATATACAGAATATTCTTGCCCGCTATATTGATGGAAAGAAATGCCCACCTATGCTAAAGAAAAAAACTAATTGAAGACATGCTTTTACAAAATTGACAGTTCTTATGGTTCTAGATACATGCAGTAAATTATGACGAACTTAATATTTCTGCAAATATTCAGTTCAGTTCAGTTTACCAAAGTTTATTGAACTATTAGTAATTTCAAAATATGGGTCAGAAAGAAACTTTCTGTTGGCTCATGTCAGCTCACAAGTTATTAAAAGAAGTTATGTTTGTATAAGTACGGCTTCAGTTTAGCTTTTTATTATTTATATCACATTGGCCAAAGCCAATTCAACTATGATAAGTATAGCTATTATCAAATAGAAATCTTCCTATCTCTGCTATCTTTTTAGGTTTTCTTCGATGAAGTAAAAAAAAGAATTGTTAAATGTTGATAGTGATCAGTCTATCAGCCTCATTTTTTCAGGGTGTATAAAAACGCTGAAACTGATTATTATCTCTAGCCAACTGTTCAATTTTAATGTAGTCTGGATTTGCACCTCTTGAAATAATAATCAAGCTACTGGCATAAAGCTGTTTCAGTGATCTGGTTTTACACAACCTTTGTGAATATGCATGCAGTTAACAATGCCAAGAATGGAATTTCAGCTGAGTATAGACATGTAAAGGCTGGACTTACTTAACACTTAAGTGCCAAGCTAAAAAAACTTCTGTTGTGCCCAAGGGGGGGGGGTTCCTAGGGACCCAAACCCAGAAACCAACTTCACATGGGAGTTTGATCATTGACACTAACACAAGTAAATGGGGGTCACGTAAGAACCAACAATACCCACAATAAATTGAAATCGAACTTTGACTATGGACTATGGCCAATGAATTGCCACTCTACGAAACAGAGTGGGTCGAACATTCCCATCCTCAGCAACTCCGATTAAGGTTTTGACCAAAATAATTCATTATATCTACTCTAGAAAACAATTAAAATAATCATTGCAAAATAAACCACAGTTATACCATCTTGTATTTTCTCAGAAACTTCAAAATCACCTTATTTTTCCCATAGAACTTACACAGTTAAGAGCATGTCATGACCAAATGAAAAATTGATGCTATCAGCAGATAAAGGGTGATGATTTAAGTATTATTAATTATTAATTAATTGCCTCCTAAGGATATATCTAAGCAAAAATAAATCCCAAGAGTTTAATTACTGTAATTTCTTAATTAGTAAAATATTTGATTTTGCATTCCGTTAGTGGCCAAGGGGGGGTCCTAGGGACCCAACCTAATTATTCTATGAAAGCGTGGGTGGTTGAAATTTTTTTAGTATCAGGAGAAGCGTATATTCATAAATCAGACAATAGCAAAAAACTCCTTGAAAAATTGAGCGTAAACCGAGAAATCACAAAAAAATCAAATGTTGGGTACTATGGAACCCCCCCCCCCTTGGCCTTAAGTGTTAAGATGGTGCTGGGAGTAATTTTGCATTCTATGTCTTAACAAAGTATGTGTCTTGGAAGAAATGGAAAACCTCAAAACAAATTAGCTGAATGACTGGGAATTGCTTTTGTATGTATATTTTGTTGTTAAAACATTTTTTGGCCAATTCATGGCCGATTTTATTTTTTTCATTATTTCTAGACAACTTAAAACAGTTATGGTTTAAAAAGTGCAACATTTTTATTATTTGTAGGAGCTATGTCCAGTCTTCTGAGACTGACTTCTTTTTTTTGGCATAAGGTGGCTAAATTCCCTGAGCACTACTTCGGCAATTGTACGGATTTCGATTGTTAATTACGTTCATATATTAATTTCAAAACCAATTGAAAATACAGCATCCAAATATGAAGTCTTCCATCTTCAGTCCTACTATCAATCTTACCTTCTTCCTGATTGGTTCAAACAACACAATCAATAAAATTGGTGACCAATTGACACGCTAGACTATAGCTGAAAAGAGACATTACACAGGTGCAATACTCTAACCTATCATTTACAACTTACATGCTCCCATATAATATTTGAACCCATGCAAATTGTCTCTTTTAGTTTTTAGAACAATTTTAGCAGTGGCGACACAATTTTGACAACTGATAATTAGGACATGAAAGAGCTATTATCTCTGCAAAATCGGAAAAATCTGTTGCGGGAATCTTGCATATAGGCCTGCAAGGTCATGATTTTGTATGTTCCAGCACCCTCTATATGCCCAATTCTCCATAGAAAGAACGTGTAAATCTATATTTTTAAGGAAATCATTTGGCCGCATGAATTTTGTAAAATCCATCACAGGGTGTATTTAGTTGAATAAGTAATCCAATCAGGTGTCAAAGTGTCGCTGTTGAATATTTTTTTTTTTTATTCTGGATTTGTGTTCATAATGCTGAGACTTTCAAACAGCTGTGCATAAATGCAATGTGACTGACAATTCAAAGCTTATGCTTATTTTGTATATTTTTGGTTTCTAAATGTTTATATTATATTGGTTCCCTTTGCTAATACTATTATTTATGATGTATATATATTTATTTTTTTGTTCATGTTTTACAAGTTATTTTTTTTATTTTGCTTTTTAAAAAAATAAAAAAAAAAAAAATTTTTACTTTAAGCACCATACAACCAAGAAGAGATGACTTAACTTCTGAATATACTCCCAATCAATGTGTCAGTGGTGAAATAGCCTGACAATATTCCACAAGGCAGAGCACTTTCCTAGAAATCACTTGGAAGAAACTGTATTAGTCATCTTGTTTGTTTTTTCTGTGAAGACAAATTTTCTTATTTGCTTCTTAAATCGCCATACATTTGTATTCACCCCAACATCCATGTTACGTATTTAATTATTTGTTGTCATAGTATATTCTTTATGCATGCAAGGCGATAGTATTTGAATCACTGTTTCGAGCTTGAATAATTAATTCTAATGCTATTAAATCAAACAGGGCCTTGGGTATGTGAAGTTGGTTAGAATTTATTGTGGTTATTAAACTTGAGGTTGGTGATAGGCGCAAGTCACATCTCCTCAGTTGTGGAATGTTATAAAAACAAAAAAAATTCACCATGTCTTGCGAGTTGGAGAACATACTTTTTTTTTCTCTAATAATACACTAGCGGGATCTGACAAAATATTTGAAATTTGCAGCGAATAGCTCAAAGTGAAGGATCAAGTCTGTAGAAATTCTCATAAGTTTCCTTTTCCAGCTGTATGATGGAATAGAAATAGGACAAAAAACGGCTGTTTTTTCAACGATATGATTCTCCATTCAATTAACGTGTTTTTTAGTAGTGTCCGTTAGGACAGTATGACTCACATCTCCGATTCTGTCCCTATTAGGTTTGCTTCTGGTCTTCATTTGCAGGGTATGTTAGGATACCTGTACTTGTTGCTATTACATGCAAAAATCTGATGTTTGATGATTATTTTCGTTGCTGATTAGCAAATCACATGATCGTGCCTTTAAATGTTTGAAAAATTGTATTGCTTCAAATCATTTGCTTTTTACAAGTGTCATATGAGTAAACGGTATGTGATTTTGTGATTTAACAACTTTTTGGGCCATCACAGAACACATTGGGCGGAGCTTGTTGTAAACGATGTGCTGGACTCTGTCTCTGCGTATCCTATGAAAAAGCAGTCCTCCAGTCTTTTGCTCAAACAGAGTACCTCTATCCTGCTTAATATTAATTTTTCATTGATATAAATACAATTCATAGCACAAACTTAATCATACTTTTCATATAAGACAAAACAAATTGTGTGATTCCCTACGCAAAAGTCAAAGCAATGAAGATTAAATAATTATTGCTTTATTTATTGGCTAAACATCATGTTATATAATGCCCAGTTTGTCCCTCCATAAACACAGCGCATTTTGTTTTAAAATATGGTGCTTTTATCGTGCATTATGTTGTGAGTTGTTTTTTGCTCCTCCATTGACAGATATTTTTTTTACTTCTTTCCATAAAAAAACGAAACTTCCCTCCAAAAAAATTAGAAAGGTGGGTCAAAATGCAATAAAAAAAAAAAAATCCCCGCATTTCGCACTTGTGCTTTACAAAAAAAAAACCACATGGCGCATTGCGATATTTCACATTTCTTTCTGAGACAAACTCAAACTTGTTTTTTTTTCCCTAATACCCCAAAACATGCCCCTTTTGGCATAACAAAAAAATAATCTACCATGGCGGGTCTCCCCTTATTTTAAACAGTTAGTGTAATTTAGTACTGTTTAATGTTTTAGTATAGCTTTTTTAGACTGAAAGTGAATCTGCTTTCAAACTGCTTTCGGTCCAACATAGACAAGTGTGTTGTGCTTTTCTATATACGGTCAATTTTGTTGTTTGACAATGACTATTATCTAAGCTTTTTTAGTGGTTTTTAACTTGAATATAGATTATTCATCATATTGCATTGCGTGATTCATCAGAAATTTAAAGCCCATATATACTTCCAGCACAGCGAGCACTTTCTGGGCGTGAGCATGCGTAACATTTGATCTTGGGTCAGAATCCCTGTCTGCGCATTGCCATCGCTTCGTAGTGACTGGGAGTAGTCATGGGCTTAACAATGGCAATGCATCCATCCACATATTTTTATCTTCTCAGAAAAGGCCAGCTTAGAGTGTGAATCCCTTTTCAACACACAATGCACACATGTTTCCAACCAATAAAACGCAAAATAGACTTTTTTCATATCAAAACCATCCATATCATGTCTTTCCAATAACTTATCAAACTAATAGTGCATGTGCCTTCCTTTATAAGGTGACATGGTGTGATATGCAGTGGCTGTGGCATTGAATTGTGAGCGAGGATTGAAAGTGCTGGCATACATGCAGAGTAGTGGTCACTTGTGGGGGGGGCAGGTTGCCACCCCAGGAGGAGCTTAAACCAGGAAAAAAAAGCTTGCCAATCATGCAAATTACTTTTTTTTGCCTGCTCACAGGAGATTTTTTCCCCTCCAACCAGGAAAATGTGCCTCAAAACCACCTCAAACCAGGAAAGTCTACTCAAAACTGTGACTTTTTCACCCTCTACAAGTGACCCCGTTATACCCTGTAACTCACTTACAACAGCACTTAAATGCATGTGAGAAATGCCTGCCTGACCGTTTGAGTCACTGACATTAAACTAAATGCACTATAAACCTATTTGCAAATCAGCAATACTCTATTTTTGGTTGAAACCTTATGTACACGCAATCTCAATCAATTCAATGTGTTTCCCAGGAGTGGTAATGACCCGCTATATCTTGACCTGTCTTGGTGTGTATCGGTTCTGAAACTAGTGTGTAACAGAGTCACAACTGGGGGGCAATTGCTGTAAACACACTCTCATAGATAACCCTAAACAAGGGCTCGCATCTCGATAGCCTATCTCCTGGGGAGGAAGGAATGGTAAGGGATAGAACTAAAGAGATTTCACATGCACGTGGGAATTGACCAGGGCCAGGCTCCAGGCCCCAGTCCCACGACCAGTGAGGGCAAGCCAAGAGGGTGTCGCTGGGCCCGGCCAGCAATTCATGCCCTTGGGGTGTTCGTATGATGACTTCATCACATGATTTGGGTCGGTAGTGCATTTTTTTAGCCTCAAGTGCGTGGGTATATTGTGGTCTATGGGAGTGTTGAAACATGCAGTGAAGATGCTTTTTGGGTTATCCATTTTTTTTAAATCATACCTCCTCCTTCGACTTCTGTCGAATTCAGGTAGGTTAGTGGTCATTTACCTCAACTGGACATGGAAAGTCTCCACAGAAGAATGCCTGGTATAAGTGCCATTTTAACCCTCGTGGAGCTCTTTTTCTTTTCTTCTCTAGTCCCATATTTCTGCACCATACATAAGAAGCTTTCCTAACACAGGTCCTGAGAAATCTTAGTTTGCTCTCTGGTGACATCAGACTTTCCTATTTTATCACAAGCTTACTGCAGCATGCTATGTTGGCGGACCTTTTCCTTGTAAAGAATCCTTTCTGCTGTCAAGTACTTAGGACCCCCATTATTCAATCTTCTACTTCCATGACAGTTGTACCATTCATTGCATTGGATAGGAAGAATGAGGAAAACATTTAAATTAATTGATGGAGAACACTGTACAGATAATGTCAAAAATATCGCACTTCAAAATCTGGGACATATAGCAGGGAAATTCCTTTTTGATCTCAAATTAGACTTTCTATACATACTGGTAGAAAGTCCTCATGAAATAAAATACCATTTTGATCTTATATATTGGATAATTGAGCCACCCATTTACAGGCTTTATCACATCCATCCTAATAAACAAAGATACCATAACTTTGGACGATTTCTTGTCATGCCCAATGCTGATGATCTTCTATTTGTTCTTTACATGGTTACAGAGGTCTGGCCTCCTCCCTCCTGTAGGATGACTACGAGTCGTTTGTGCTGATGGCAGTCTTTCATGCGGGGAGGATGGCAACTTGAGGGGCATCAAGGAGTTAGTGGAAAATTTGACAACCTTTGACCCCCAACCATAAATATTAAGAATTTTGTTTTGCATTATGTAGCGTTTGCAATTAATGAAGAGGGATGAATGATAATTTGGGGTTTAGGCATAAAGGAGTTGTAATCCAGTCCGGTTCGATTCCCGGCAGGGCCTCGTTCTCGGCGGCTTTTATGTGAATTTGGTTTTTTTCGAACCATACTCCGCTCCGTCGGTTTCCCCCGGTACTCCGGTTTTCAGTAGGCATTAACATGACTTTCATTACAATTTGATTGTTGCGCTCCAAAAATTAACCGAATTTTAAAAGGAGTGTCATATCAGTTAAAAAATAAGCCAAATTTGTAGCGTTACCAGAGCAAAGTGTCAATCCAAAGTTACTTATATTTTAGCAGTATTGGATGGTTGAGTTTGAACTCCTATTTTTAAAGTAAGGAACAAGCAATCGGTGTAGATATTTCTGCAAGAGGATATGCATAGTGTGGCAAATCTCTGCAAATACAAATGTTCTTTACTGATACAAAAAGAAAAGCAAACATCACTACATCAGGTGTAATGGAAACACATGAAAAGTACTAGAATATAAATTAATTCTATGGAGTCCATGAATTTAAAATGCATATGTTTGGCGAGATTTTTATACAGACCATATTGATTAATTAATGTACATCAAAGTGTTTTTGCTGCAATTGATGTTTCATTGATATGTAATAAAGAGGCCATGTTGATGGTTAGGAATGAGGTCAATGACTGGGTATGATCCAGAACTACATAGTGTTCTGGGTTAGTCTTTATGCTTTTTCTCCAGTAACCAGTTGCTGAAAAAATCATGTGGTCATGGTCAGATTTCCAACGCGGCAACTTTTGCGTAATGACATGTTGCTTACCACTAAGACAGTCGGGGGTTTTTTTTTTTTTTTTTTTCTTGACAACATCTCAACATCTGTCATATGCCAAAGATCACCATATCAATTCAGGCTGGAGCAGTTGCTTTTTTTTTCAGCACTTGTTGCACCGTCCACTCTAAAACGAAGATGACTTGTATCCTTTCCTTCAGTTGTCTTTTTTTTAATCTAATTTCCTAAATTACTTGGGATCATTTCATTTTAGTGACTCAAGGTTAAAGTGGTGATTGGATAGTTATTTTCTTAGAGGACACCCCTGAATTATCTCAGTGTTGATATTTTTAGAACATTGCATTTGGCTTTTTAAAGGTGCAACAGAGATTTTTTGGGGCTCCCATATATGGTGTCATATGTAGTGCTTTCGTATAGATTAGACCCTCAATATTTTCTTAACCTGTTTTTGGTTAAAGAAATGCCTTGAAGTAAAACAAAAATGCTGATTTTCATTTGCTTTAATTTCATATAAAACGAGCTAAATTTTTGTATTTGCTCCTATACGCATTAGAAATAGTCATTTCACAATATTTTTGTACCAAAGAAATACTTTCAGCTTAAATCCTTTAACATGGGGACTTTTGATAAAAAGCTTCAATTGGTGCAAAAATCAGAATTTTCATATTTTTTTAGGGACACCTGTTTTCTGAAATCCTCTTGTAGGAGCTAAAACTCTCAAAGTGGTTTGCTGTAAAACAATACTCGATTTAGAAATAACAATTTTGGTATTAAAATCAGGGATCACTGATCTCATTAGCTTGGCTGAGCACGTAAAAAATCTAAGTTTTATTCCAGTTGTTAATGATACCCTATGTTTTGAAATAAAAAAAATAGCATGGCCAAACAGGTAAACAGTAAATTTTTTTAATTGAGCTTTTTTGGCCAAAAATATAAATTTGTTTTTTTTTTACCTTTGGTATAAAAAGGCACTTTACTACTTAGGAGGCAGATGAGTGCTACTTTGAGCTTGTCAAACTGAACAGGTTACTTTATAGAAATGATCCATGATTTCTGGAGCTATGTAACAAATTGTTTTTCTGACTTGCTCTTAAACAAAAGATTATGCTGCATAGTCCAAATTGTGCTTTAAACGAATGTGTTACATTGATTTCTATAATTGAACTCAAGTAAACAATATGGAGTCATTAACCTGTAACTGTGCTTGAGGTGCATCCCAATTCAATGCACATTCCTACACTTGTATGTACTATTTCAACAAATTTCACTTCCAAGTGGCTGTTAACCTACTTCAAGACATGGAACAATTGTCTTTTTATTTTCAAGCCCTACTAATAACCATATCATTTCTTTGGGCAAGCATATGGTGCTTGTATTTCGAAAAAAACACACCAATCCCTAGATGAAAGTGAATATCCTGGGTAATGTGATAACTCTTGGTTCTGATATCACAGCATATTTGTCAGGTTTCATATTCAATGCAGGTTTTCAGTGTATGGCTCCTTTTCGCCATAGGCTTTATTTTGTGGGAAAACCACATGAAATTACTTGAAAAGAAACTGCTTTGAAGATTGCGCTCTATGACCATCAATGTTAAGTTGCGGCAAATTGAACGTTACTGGTGCCAGTTTTCTCTCTCATCAAAATGAAAAATTTCTAACATCCGCCTCTCTGGCTTATGTTGGCTCACGTTCAGGCTCTTATAGTACCGATCCGTCCAGCTCCTGTGTGTTCTACTGTTTGTGCAGCAGTTAACCCCTACTAGTGCTGCTTTTTAATTGGTCACAGTTGAAGTTGTGGGATATTTATAGCCAATCATAAATATGTTAAGATGGTGGTTAGGACTGAAGAGGACTAGAACTGAAATATTTGTAACTGTATTTTAACTGGTTTGGAAATGATATATGATCTATACTAATGAGAAATGCTGAAAGGAACTAGGGAAGGGGTTAATGTAGCAACAACTGTTACTTTTAAAGTATGTACATTTTAAATGCAACTCTGGGTTTTTTTCAATGAGGGCGACCTCATTTTCAAACAAATCATGGTTTTGCATATCCCTTTGCTTTGCATATATACTAATTACTGTGTGAAATATCTAAGCTCACTCAAAGTCCTTCATAAGAAAAATAAGGTCTTAATATAACGTTGGATCCAGAATTTTTGTTATACACTGTAACCTAGGCGTTGTTGTACTCTGCATAAATATTTACTGCATGAAACAAAAAATCTGATTTGTCTCTGAATTTGGAATTAAGAATTTTTGGTTACTATCTTTAGTTTTTAGATGGCTATTTTAATTACCTACCCAAAAATATATTTATTTTGAAATCCTGAGGCCAGCCTGTAATACAGTTTTGCTGGGCTGTTTAAGTGGTACATTAAAGCATTTTGTTATCGTCGTCAAAACCAATTTCAACATATATATGCTTTCCCATTGTGATTGATTTACTTTTTGTACATCGGAAATTTGCACAAAATTGTCGTGTTTTGGTTGTAGTTTTTCATTACCTTCAGCAACTTTCCATTTCCCGTTCAAACATTGATTGCATTTGGCTGGGACAACAGCCCAATGCCTGACATTCACAGATAGGGCCTTGTCGGATTTTACAACGTTGTCCTCTCCGTATACTGGTAAAAGCTATTACTGACTGCAGCAACAGCAAGTTTTTTTGTATTTTATTAATTTAGATCTTTACGGTGGGCTCAGCTACAGGCATGCGATGTAAACAGGGCAAAAGATGGGCTGCTGAGTGCAACGAAATAACACATGAGTCCACCTATTACCAAGAGACGGAAATCCAAAGATTTCGTGAAGTTCTTTTGGGACGCGTTTGTGCCGGAGGAGATTGTGTGGAATTTCTCTGGGGTTTATAAAAAATCTTTGCAATCCCTTTGATAGCATCTAAAAACACGTCAGAAAATGTTGTCGAATTTGATTAAGTTAAATTAAAGTGCATTTTGGCTTGTTTGGTCAAGGATGTCAATGAACTTTAAGTTTATCACCATTTGATTTTCTTGCTAATTTGGTTTTGAACTCAACTAAAGCAACCTTTGTGAACTAAATGTTGTATGTAATTGAGAAATGCTATGTGCATGGAATAAAAAGGGCATCAGTCCATCATTTGGCTGGAAGCAATAAGATTTGGATCATTTGGTATTGATATACACCTAGTTCAGTGTATGTGTGTTTGCATATGCATGTGTCCATGCATTTGTGTTCCCGCATCCAAAGACCTCGGTAAACAAGGCTGCACTCTTCATAACCATAGCTATGCATACTCAACACAGATATTCTTGGGTTTCTAGACCCAAGAAGCATCTTTATTGTCCAGGTAGAACCTTTTAGATATAATTGGAAATCTTCATATCAATTATAAAAAGTCATGTAAATTACTTGTTTAGGACCAGTCAGAATGTGGAATGAAAAGGATTAACTTGTTCCAAGCCCTAAAAGCTTTTGTGTATAAAAATGGTGAGCAATGTAGTTGTAAGTTTTAGCGTAAGAGGCCATTTTTGTGGAGGAATGGTGTGTACATGAAAAACATCTTGTGTGTGCAAAGGTTTCTGGTAAACCCCATATTCTTTATGAACAAAAATATTTCAGCAGCCCTCATGTGTCAATGTGGACTCACAATCCAGGTGTCGAAAACTAGCATTGTATGATCATAAAGTCAGCTGTTTCAAATTCTTCAGAATGCTCACTGTGCATTTGGTGTGTCTGGTCCTTAGAGGATGTCTGTTGTGTGAAGTCCTTTCGATGGATGCGATATAAGTGATTTCTGCTATATGTGTCTTCTTCTGATGACACAATCCTACATCCAAGACTCAGTGCATTGGCAATTTTGGTGTTTTGGGGTACCCATAGGGTTAATAAGAAAATATGATTTTCTGTATCTTTACAAAATTATTTGATATCAAAAACTTTTTTAAAATGCTTTTTGCCTTTTTTGGACTGAACTGGAAAACCATGCATCATTAAAAACTGAACTTAAAAATCAGGGATACCAATACGATTAGAACCAGGGTATCACAAGCAGTTGAAAACAACAACAACAAGTACATAATACGGCACATGATGTATGAAAACCACAGAAACAAAATGACCACCAACATAGAAAAGGAATGTAAATTAATGGAAATGAAAGGAGAAGTTCAAGCTGTATGAAGTGTTTTATTGAGCAATGGATATTAAAGAGCCCTGGAAATTTTTTGAGGATGACAAAATTTTCTCTAAATTTGCCCTTGATTGATTGTAGAACTCCTATCGAGAACATTTGGAAGGTCATTGGACAAATATCAATCCCTAAATCAACTTTAAATCAGCTCTCAATGAAATTTCCCCAACATAATCATACCAAGTGTGGTCAATTCCAGCCATAGAAGGTCAAGTCATCAACTCTGAGTTAATGCAGATAAAAGTTGTTTTGTCAAGTATAATTTATCCAGAAGAAAACAGAAAAGAAATCCAAACCCATAATTTTTTGAACTTGGTTGCTGTCCTAATCATAAAAGCAGGCTTGAATTGTCTCTTCAGGCATACGAAAAATACTAATCCTCTTTTATATACAAAAAGATGGCGTTTTTTCACTATTCACTCAGTTGTGATTTAATACATTGGCAAGCATCCTAAATATGGCAACTAGTAATTTCCGGTTTCTTGGCTTTTGGTGCTCGCTATATTCCAAAGAGAATATAAGCTTGGGCTGCTCCATAAAAAAAAATCAACATGTTAAGTGACATCCATACACACATACTTACAATACACACACATGGATTGCAAAGTTGTCTGCCAGTTTTATGCTGGCAACCCACAAAAATCCAATTATTTGAAAAAATTGAGGTGCACTTTTCTTGAAATGACCTTGTGTCTCTTTAAAAAAACGAATAAAATGTTTTT
Organism: Ophioderma brevispina; assembly: GCA_023653785.1. Classification (NCBI taxonomy): domain Eukaryota; kingdom Metazoa; phylum Echinodermata; class Ophiuroidea; order Amphilepidida; family Ophiodermatidae; genus Ophioderma; species Ophioderma brevispina. The sequence continues at coordinate 21,761 of JAMKCH010005905.1, forward strand.
GATTCTTCATAACTGTTTCAGTGAATAGTTAATTATTAATTCAATCAATTAAATAAAATGACGTTTAAAACCCCTGAATAGTTAGCATTCTTCTGGACCATCTAATGTGGCCTTTAAAGAGCTGATTAAGATTCAGTGATTGCTACTTGAATCAGCTTGAAGATGGGCCCCATGCTTCATGCTTGGCAGTTAATTATCTTTGCCTGCATCGAACAGCGAGAGAAGATGTGAAAAGGGCATCACTCAAAATTGACCAGTACAAACAGAGAGATCAGATTTTAAACCTGTAAATATTAGCAAGCCAAACAAGTTAAAAAAGTGATTAGACATTGTGTTAGTGTGATGTGAGTGATTCAAGTGTAATCATGTTTGTGTGTCTTTCCTGTGTCATCAGTCATTTATAAGCAGTTAGTTGAAACTGGTCAGAGCAAGCCGGGTCTTGAGGCTTATCTCCCAGCGCACAGACTGAATGAACTTTAAAGGGATGTTGTCAGCAGATATTGCCTTGTTGAAGAACTTGGTGAGCATGGTGACATATCTTAAGGAGCAAGAAGAGCAAATAGTTTACTTTGCAATGTTATGGGGGCTGGTTCTGAATTCAAGTATTCATATATGTGCTAAAGTCAATTGAATGAAGAATAATTAAGATATTATTTTTTCTTCTACATGTATTTGTCTTTTTTAAACCCCCCCCCATGAGGTTTACCACCTTTCTTACAATATCTCTGATGCCATGCATTGGTCATTATAGGATTGATATTATATAACCTTTGAGTAACAATCAAATAGACATTATATATGTGTTATGCACCGTATGCACGCTTCAAATTTTTCAGCATGTTTCTAATGGCTAAAATCATGTAAGTCCTATGAATTGGAAAGGCCAGTAAGTCTCATTGGTGAAAAAAAAGCGAAGGTCTTTATTTTATTTAGTTCTGTGGCCCGCAGTTTCTCTGAGCTCTATCTAAGAAATAGGATTGTGTGCGTTTTTTAAAAGTTTAATAATTGTTTTTCCCCTCCTCTCCCTGGGCTCTCCAATTGAACGTTATAAAAATGTATTACTACTGTGAATTGTTAAGCATTCTATTTGTGCGATTAGCTTAGCAAGTGCATAATTTGCCTTATTAGCCCATTTCAAAGATCCAAGGTTTCAAGCAAATTGCCAAAACATATTTTAATTACTTCAACCCTTTTCATGAATCAAAAATTGCTTTTAACAAAACCTCCTCAATTTCTCTCTCATAGCGTGTTTCTATTGACGACGTATTATCCAGATAAAATTTATATCCGTTGATACTGAGAATAGTCCAATAGTGCGAAGTTTCTATTGAGCAGCATTTCCGAAAATGCGACCGACCGTCACAGACTGTGATTTACCAGCTAAAAGTCATTCTGTACAAGTCAACCGTGTTGTATTGGTGGGTCGCGTGACACCCTCGCCGAACTGCCATCCAAAATGTGCTGAATATCTCCCTCTCCCCATTTTATAGGAAATTAACGCTTTAATAGTAGCATTGTGTCAAACAAACGCGGAGCAGGAGGTGCATTTTCAGGCATTGTAAAAACATGAAAAACCCCCTCGAAATTGTAAAACGGTGGCCAGAAATGTATCCCCGATCAGCAGTTCAGCGCGATGACAAAATGTGTGCTAACATCAACATTGCTGCGATTTGCTGAGAATGGGGGTTAATTGCTGCGCTCACGTTTGGCGGCAATCGGCTCTATTGGATTAACCGATAATTTCTCTGGCATATCCTTCCAAAAGGATAAATTACCAGGGGAAACTTTCCCCGGTATAAGCAAGAAAATGGAGTAGGACGGTTGTTTCTATTGAGCAATTTTAATCCCTTTTCTGGTATAACCGTGGAATAGAAAAATCGTCCCAATAGAAACACGCTGCAGGATAAATAATTATCATCCTCATTGGATATAGTAGAAAGTAGGGTTTTCCAGATCAACATATTGGGCCCAAGATAATATAAACAGGCCCAATTAATAGTCCATAAGCCAGTTTCTGTACGGGCCTTAAAATTCGAGTTTGTTTGCACCCACCTGGTGATTAATTTTCCAATATATCACCTTGAAGGGAGTGTCCCCTCGGACTAGGATTTAGGTATGTTTCGCCCCGAAAAGTTGCACATTAGAGTGTGTACTGCCTATTTCAAAATGGCCACTATTGTTTTATGAAAACTGCTATTGTATTTTCATTATAGATAGGAATTTATCCTAAACTAAAAGAAATAAAGTGGGCTTAAACATTTGTGTCCAAGGTGGCCTGCGTAGGGGAGGAGCAGGTTTTGTTAAATGTACTAAACTTGCCAAATATAGGGTTAGAATGCGAGTAATGTTTTGAAGAGCCACCAAAAGAGATTAATGACATTGGGTATTGCGGACCTGATCATAACTCATGATGACGGTGGTTATACCCGCTCCGGGGGGACATAAATCAAGAAGAAAAAAAACACCCTGGCACATCTTTTTCGACCATAATAAGACCATAACGAAAATATTAACAATCATTTTCCTGCAAATTTCTCTCGTACTTCTGAGAATTGCAGACCATAAAACATTAGTTGACGCTGGGAAGGAAGCTGATCAAGGCAGGTAGAGAGAGAAGGAGCGTGGTACAAGTCAGAAACAAAGATGGCACTTAATGTGCTCGAAAGAAACTTAGGCCATATTAAATTTTACTTTACATCAAGACATAGACAATTTTTCTCGTCTTCATAAGGCATATTGTTATTTTTTACTTGGAAAACACCCATGACGTCACGGAGGATCCCTTAAATACAGTCCACACCCAAAGTTATGAGGTTATTGTATCAGGTTAATATGATTTGTTGTTTCCTATGGACATTATTAGAGTCAATTAAACACGTATATGGTCCAAGTAGTAACATGCTATAGTACGGCAATCTCCTGGACCAGTCAATACCCCAACTTATATATTTACATCTTGGAAATTGTTTAGGGTCATTAATTAGAAAGTGTGGTTAAATAACGTTCAAAAAGAGGGGTAGGGTGCTTTTCTCATGATTTACGTACCTATAGCGTATTATTAATCACCGCATCTTTACAAAACAAAACCTGTACGTAAAAATATAATGCCATAAATTATTTTAGGAGCTCCCAAAATATCACCAGGTTCTTATTTCAGCAATTTGCCATTTTAAGGTCATTTAGCAAAAATATGCTCATTGCGCGGGCCATCTTTTACGGCTAGATGTTTTTAGCCCCCTTCAGGCAGTTATAAACTTGGTTTCGTGTAGGCGTGGATAAAATTTCTACCTGTAATGAATAAAATGGCGGTTTTACATGAAACAGTGTAGTCATTTTGAAATGGGCGGTCTACATGCTAACATGCAGCTTTTCAGGGCGGAGGAAACATATCTAATCCTAGTCAGGGGACATCCCCTTCAAGGTGATATATGGGAAAATTAATCACTGAATGGGTTGGCAAAGAACGGAAATCTGATGGATGGCAGCTTATGGACTAGAAGTTTCGTAAATTAGCAAAGATCCTCACTGTAGATCCACATTTGAGATTATTTTTTAATTTGAATTTGCAAAGGGCACCTAAATGACTCCTGATCCTTGACGGTTAATTTTCATCTTGAAAACACCAGTGATCTTGACCATAATCGTATTGAAGAAATATCGCATTGTGTTCACAGAAATACAGGGAATAATCAAGGTTAAACGTGTTGGGGATTAACAGGCAGACAGATGGATTAACTTTGCCACTACATTGGCGGAGTAGGAGGGGTTATAGTGTTCTTTCCATAATGCAATTTTGCACTGGTTGTACATGACTCTAGAGTAACAAAAAGTACTTAAATACAATGAGTTGAGATGAGTTGAGTTTAGTCATTTAAGGGTGAATTTATTTGTCACTATTAAACCCATGCAACATACAGTGCAAAAAAGTGTATTGCAAGAAATGCTGGTCGTGGGAAGAACTACGCTAGCTATTTTGGTCGGAGTCAATTGCAAATCTGGGCCAGGAGTTGTCATTACACCTGAGTATTTGATGAATGTTTTTAAGGCACCCTACACACATTAAAATGAAAAAAGGCCGGTAAAATATTCAGACAGTTTTAATAATAACCTTTTATTAGATAAAAGTTGCAGGTTATTTCAAGCATATGATGTTAACATATTAGTCAACATTGCATGTTTTGGTGTATTGTATACTCTAGAGGCCATTCCATTGAATGATATTATTTGGAATTTTTGGGCCTTCATAACTGTATGGAATTATGAATAAAATTGAGATTTCTTGGCTACCAATATGCCTAAACTATAAATTTGGGATAATTAACACTATAATGGCTGTTCGGGCAACATCTTCTAGAATGCTAGGGGGTGTTCATTTGGGCAGCTTCAACGAAGGGGAATTTCCCCTAATATTCAACTTTCACCTGATGATTAAATTTAAAACCGATTAGGACAAATACCGTCTTTGGCCCTATAGTTCATAAATTTGATCCCCTGAAATTCACCCCCCCCCCATTGCTGGGACCTCATACATGAAATTCAAATCGTATGCCTCGTTCCTGAAAATTGGTAAGGGGGGTTTGTGACTAATTTCTTTTTTCAAAATGGATCATTTGGTGTGAAAGAATAAAAGGGTCCATTTGGTGTGGGGGATAACCAAGGGCTATTTGATGTGGAGGGAGGTCAAATGAGGATCATTCCAATTAAATAAATCTTGCTTTTAACTTGCCTAATCACTCCAAGGAATCGGTTTTTTTAATTATGCATGTTCTACAAATGTTGTAAAAAGGGTGTAATGGACATAAATGATTGTGTTTGGGGGTATCTGTACAAATACATTGCGTGTCCCCCGGACTGCGAGTGTCATTTGCCGTCGCGGTCTGTGATTGGGGCCAAAGAATCACATAGATCACAAGGTCACATGAGGTCATTAACCAACATTTCACCCACCCCGCCCCCTTCTTTACACCAAGTTACATCATCATCGTAGCCCTTACCGGACTCATCGCAATGCAATATATTAAGGGTTAAAACATTTTAGCCCCATACACACCCACAACATACGACCAGAGATAAATCCCTAGTACCTTCTGCAATTTGCAGCTGACACTAACAGGTATGGGCGTAAGCCTCCTTAGGAATTGTTTTATTAAGGGTCAGTTGGCTGCAACAGGATTATACCATCACGTTTTGCTTTGTTTCTAGTTTTGTTTTTTTTTATATCACTAGAACTTTCTTTCTCATTAGAGGAGCACTTTCTTGTTGAGAATCCATGGCAAAAATCTTTAAATCCCAATTACATAAATTGTTGTGTTAATCTACATTTTTTTTTTGCACAATCCTTTTCAAATTTCTCTCAACTTTTCAAAATTTAAAAAGTACCTGTTTTTGTAAAAAAAAATTCAAAAATCGACTGTGGGAAAACTCCCTTATGAAATTTGTGGTCCTATGCATGAGCACAGGTACCCGAAAGTTTGGTAAGTGATGGGACCAGGGTATGTGTACTGAGTATGTTTTGTCTTGTGTAGACACAATATTCTGCACAAAGTTTCCATTAATTTTGTTTGCTGTTACATCATCCCTTATCCTGATTACCATACTGCTGTGGCTCAGTTGACATTTTAAGAATATAACTATCAGACTTAAAATTCTTTATTGAATACATCCTAAAAATAAAAGTAATTGATATAATGTACAATAGAGTTGCAAGCCCCTATGGAGGCGATTGTGTGTGCAATATCTAAGAGCTACTCTTACAAGACAACATGGTTTTCCCTCTCTGGGGTCATTCTGGTTTCTCACTTACCTTGCCCATAGTATGTATTATATTGGTTTTATTTTCACCAGCCTTAAAGGCGGACTGATGAGTTCGTCTCCACTTTGTCATAAACATAAATGGCTTTTTAGTCTAGGAATACCAGATGGACACTCTGATTGACTTCAACCACAGAATAGCACACAGAGTCCCCACTTAACTTCTTAGTTTTAACATAATGCTATATGTGTTTATTTTGTGCATGGAGATACTGCTCTTACATTGCAGCTGTCGGCCATATGGACATTGTGCAATATCTACAGACAAGTAGGGCGACGATGGACGTCAAGACAAGGTACTCTATCATATCTATGCACGCAAAATTTATCTTGGTCATTTCACTTATATATATATATACAATAGATATGAGCTCAGAGTTCATCCATGGGTCATTTGTGGTCATGGAATGAGCATGTTTTGTACAATAATATGCCAATATGTGGGTGTCCGTGTGTATGTGCCGAAATTTTACACTAACGTAATTGTGGTTCCTGTATCTACAGACTTGGATATTAATGGTACTTGCATACAGTGATGCCTATAGTAGAGTCACAACGACCCCACAAGTTAAAGTCAAAGGTCATCTAGGGGTAATTTGAGGTCATGATCAAAATGGTCACAATGCATAATTGGGATGTATTCACCTACTTTTAATTGGATTTTCATGGGACTTGGTTACAATGATTTGGCTCAGAGCCCCACATGTACCCCAACAGTGTTAGGTCAATGTCATCTAGTGGTCATTGGGGGATTTGGAGTCGCAATAGTTCTTTCTTTCTTGATGTATTAGGGGTGTCAGATTCAATAGACGAACTCTACACAAAGCACCACAACCTCATGGCAACTGTATACAGACACTCTTCAATCTTACAAATTGACTGAGACTGTATAAGTCTTAGTATGTATCTTAATAGCCAACTGCAGAATGTTCTGATGGTAGGTTACTAAATGATTTAGGAGGTTTCAATTTCCTTTAAACCTCCCAGATAGGATGCTAATGCATAGACCATTAAGATAATTATCTGTAATGTTCAGAACAACAACTTGCACTTATCATTCACTACCCAGTGATCGCACAATAATCACCGTAGCCCCACTTGTCTCTAATTTATTAGCAGTAAGTATGTTGTTGCGTTCATAGGTTTTATTCCTGCATTTTTTTTTGAAAATTACAAGACTGAAGACAATTATGTATCAATTCACAGTGAACAAGAGAGCATTTTTGGGGGGGGTTTGTGTGGGGGGGGGGGGGGTTGTTTTGATAAACAACCAACACAATACTGTGAAATGACATTGTAGTTAGGACTAGAATTTTTTGTTTTTTATCTTTGTTTTTCTCCGGAGTTGCCTGTATTACAGTTGTCATGATGTTGTGGTGCTTTTGGTGTAGAGTTTGTCTATTTGTGGACCACCTTTAATACATCAAATCAAACTATTTGATGCATTTGACAATGCAGGTTGGTCTGTTTTTACTGATTAACTTTCAATAAGAAGGCTAGCATTTAAATTGTAATAGGCATGCCTCTGAAGGTGCATTCATTTTGTTTTTTAACCTTCAAGTGAATAGTATTTTAAGAGAAGATGGTGTTTGAATGGGTAATAGTGTTCTTATTATACAAAGTCTTTAATTTTCCAAATGTCTTGTGGGCAAGAATTGTAGCATTTTGTTTATAAAACCAGGATATGGTGAATAGCTTGAAGTGAGTTATTGCAGAAACTAATTAGTATTAGCCCTAAGTAGGTAAACGAGTAAACCTGGCATATGGTAGGAAATTGTAGGCATGCACTTTGATAGAGTAGAAACTTTTAGGCATTTAAACCTTGGTTTTAGCGGTAAGAAATTTTAGGACATACACCTTGATGTGCATATGAACCTGATTAGAGGAGGAACATTTAGCATAAACCTTTGTAGGGTTAAGAATACTTTTAGTATAAAAACTTGATAGGGTAGGAACAAGGCATTAAACCCTTCACAGGATAGGACTTTTAGGCATGGAACCTTTTGATTAGAGTAGGAACATTTAGGCATAAACATTTTGATAAGGTAGGATCATTTAGCATGAACCTTCTAGATGGAGTAGGAATTTCAATGTGGGGGATCCAGGATTTGAAAAACGTTCAAAATTACCGGGGGGCTGAAAGGGAAACTTGTCCAAAAGTTCCAAAATGGCTGATTTGCAAGATTTTGCAGAAATTAATATTTTTAATTTTTTTCCCCCCTCCGGCCCCCCTCCTTGGAATACGGCGCGCCTGTTCAGCGGATAAACCTTTGAGAGGTATGACTTTTGGCATAAATCTTTGATAGGGTGATTATGATGAGGACGATAATGACATTCAGTAGCAAGAGTGAGATTAACCTCTCATACTCATAACCTCCTCTGGGCAATTGTGAAGTGATATGCAATATTAATGTTGTTATATCTGAAGATGACAAGCTAGTACTGTGATTTTGTGGTTTGTCTTGTATCCTTACAGCATGGTGACAATGTAACTAAACAGTGTGACTCAAACACTTTCTTAAAACTTAGGAAAGAGAGAGAGAATCAATGACTTAAAAGTATGATACTATGATGGTATGACTTGATCAGAAACTATTTTTTAGGAAGGTTTAGCCAATTTTTATAATTTTTTTTTTACTTCAAAAATGTGTAAAATGTATATTTCCTCGGTTTTTCGAAAGACAAGTAACCTGAAAAACTGTATTTCCAGATTGTTTTTAGACCTAAAGTGCAAACTGACATTACCGAAGTACAATTTTTGACTTGTTGAAGCATTTTCCCAAATCCTATTGCATGATGGGACTGGTCCAATACCTCCTCTGGGCACTTGTGAAGTTATATGCAATATTAATGTTGTTATATCTGAAGATGACAAGCTAGCTACCTGTGATTTTGTGGTTTGTCTTGTATCCTTACAGCATGGTGACAATGCTATCTATTGGGCAGCCAGACAGGGCCAGACGTCTATCATTGAGTACCTCCAAGAACACAGCTGCCCATTAAATCAACAGAATAGAGTAAGAGATCCTCATGTGGCTCACTTCCTAAGATGTTCACACATTGTACAGGGCATTCTACGCTCAATACTAATCACTTGTTGTGGTTACCCTCTACCAAATCTCTGAATTATTAAATCTATGGAATGCCTACTCCAGTAGAAGAGCCTAAAGGAATTATTTAGCTCTATTTCAAAAGTGTGATTTTCTGCAAAATGACGACTAGTTCTTTTTAGTTGTACAAGCTTTACAAGCTTAAAAAATTGTGACGTACTTCATCAAGTGTAATTTTCCATAAACTGGTGTAACTGTCACAAAGTTAATTTGTATTGTTCTTGCAAAACTTTAAAGTGATGAAAGACATGACTCATTTTGGTGTGTAGAATTTGGCCCAAGTCCTCTGTGAGAGCAAGTGATTTAGGCCTATTGCCCTATGTGGATGTGACTTGCAAGTTGTATCATAAATTAAATGTAACAACTTTACAGTGCACAATAATAAGTAAATATCTTGAAAGTTAGTGTCATCTCTAGCTTTGTACAGGCGATTAGACATTGCAGAAAATAGCAGAATGATTTTCCCCTTAAAATCGCTTCTTCCATTCCATACTTTCAGTTACGTGTTTGTCTTTCCCAATCAGAATTAAGATTTCTTTAATCTAGTCAAAATATCTTCTAGTCCATTTTTATCCCCCTGGCTTGAAAAGCAGAGGGGGATATTGCGAGGATGCGAAAGTCCGTATGTGTATGTATGTGTGTGTTCCAGTTTGGTTAGGTTTTGGTTAGGTTTTCGTTTTTCGCATCTCCTTCGAAAAGTTTAAGTCCGATTTAAACCAGACTTGGGGTTAAGGTGCAATAGGGGTTCCTTCATGTGTGAATGATGTCAAAGGTCATGGACCAAGGTCAAAGGTCATCTGAGGTCATGTTCCAGACTGCCATCTTGCCAGGGGGATTACTCAAGTTTACTTGCTGTATTTTTGTACTTAACCATTATATCTTTGTTGGCTTTTGTGAATGAGATAAGAGCTGAGATGTGATTTGGTTTTGTACACAACAAAAATCAGTATCTACTTTGTCCATTTTGAAACTTAAGCGTAATATTCTGTACTTCAGTAGTTGCTATAAAACCAAAACAACTATGTATCTAGCCAGTAATCCATGTTATCACCACTTTTTGCATTGTACAGTTAATTATTTTTCAACAAAATTAAATGTAGGGTTCTTATTGGCTAAACATTATATTTTACCAACAAATAAATTTTGTCTGAAATGTTTTTGCCAAAATGAAATGGTTGTATATCCCTTTAAAGGTAAAGGCTCATTTAACATGACAGGTTATCTGATAGGTGATGTAGATTGTTTCATTAACAACAAATAAGTTTAGATGTAGACAAAGTAAAAGTGGTGTCAACATGTTTTTGTGTATTCTGTCATGCACTAGAACACTGTTGCACAGAAATACATTACATACATTGAAAAGGACACCGGGCCTAT